>PVHY01000240.1:0-276927 GCA_004024945.1 Uropsilus gracilis
TGAATGTGACATTTTTATAGTAGACATTTTTGTTCTAGGTCCCAAAGGAAAGTATTTAGTTGTTTTTATAATAAAAAGAATCACTGAGAACTATGAGATTGTTTGGATAAACATAATAAAACCTTTGAAATAAAGGCTACCAGAAGATGAGAGTGTAATTCATTCCTATGTTTTCTTTGGCTTGCAGAGCACTGAGAAAACCCTGATTCATGTAGAGAAGCAGTTGCAAATGATACCAGTCTCCAATAGCTCATCTGGTAATCTCAGGATAATTCTTCAATTAAACTGATGCAGAAGCATGAAGAGGGAGTAGTTGGAAAAATTGAGCTTGAAGTCACATCTCTTACAGTTTGTAACAGTAGGTTATGCCTCTTATCAGATATTCAGAAATCAGACAAGAAGAGCAGAGCTTACAATAAGTGCCAACGCTATTTTGATGTGTGACATTATCATGGCTCTGATGAGTTATACATTCAGTGATAATTGCATAGCTAACCATGGGGCCGTGGCAGGAGTCAAGCACCTTCCCCCTGCCTAGCTCTTAATTGAACATCAGACTGTGTTTCTATGCTGTGGAACTCTAATGCCACAGATGGGGATGCTCAGGCATGAATTTATTTTTTACAAAATCAGTGCAAACAGGCAACCTTCATTAGGAATGACTCATTTTCAATAGTTTCAATACACATTCTAGATGTGTATCTCTATTGGCAGAACTGAGAACTGCATAAAAGTTTGCTGGTAGTACATACAGTAAGAATTTAGTATATGAATATTTAGGTTGCATGTTGTCCTTTTAAACGATGTTTACTGATTAAATATACATGAAAATGAATTCAAATTAAAAACTTTTTTTTGCAGGATTCCTGCAGCATTTGGACATAAATATTCTCAGGCAAATTCAAATCTACTGTTTCTCTGTTCATCTGAGAATCTCCCTGATTGATCAGTCACTCATTTTTGCTCATTCATTCACTCAAATATATATTTCTCATATGCATTTGGTCTTCATCCATGGTTCCTGTCTCACAGCTCCCAAAGGTCATGAAATTTCCTAAGTGTTGAAAATGTTAGAGATGTCCCTTGTTATGTTAATAAGCTTAGCTTATGGGAAGCAGAAGGACTAACTTTATGATTAGCTTCTGGGATTGTGACTGGAAGTGTGGGGAACTGTGGGGCTGTGGGGGGGGTTAGCTGTTGAGTTCAATGATCATGACCAACAACTTAATCAATCATGACTATTTAAAGAGGCTTCCAACCCCTCTGTGAAAGGAGGGGTTTCACAGAGCTTTCAGGTAGGTGAAAATGTGAGCTTTGGGGGAAATGATGTACCTGGGGAGGACATGAGAGCACCGTGTTATTCCCCTATACCTTTCCCAGTGCATCCCTTAGATTTGCCTGTTTCCAAGTTATATCTTTTGTCATAAAGTGGTGACCTAAATGGGTTTCCTGAGTTCTGAGAGTCACTTTAGGAAACTAAACAAGGGGAACTCTGAGAACTTCTGATTTAAAATCAGTTGATCAGAAGGACCGAGAGCTACTGGGGCTTGTGCCCTTAATTGGTGGAATCTGATGCTATCTTCAGTAGATAGTGTTAGCATTGAGTTGAATTCCCAGACACACTACTGGTGTCTGAGAATTGCCTGTTTGTATCAGGAACCCAGGAACCACAAATAGCCCATAACCTTTATCACACTTGAGCTGGACCACACAGACTACAGTAATGAAGAAACACTGTGATGGACCTAACTACAAATGATTAACAGCAATCTTGATGCTACGGGCGTCCAAGAGCCATGCCTTCAGATTCCCTGCCCCAGCACTAGTATGACAAAGGTGCTTCTACCAGGCTGGAGACAGCAGATGGGTGTATATATGTGGACATCATGGCCCACTGTGGGTAGAGAGCAAGCAAGTCCCAAACTTTCATTTCACAAAAATCTCTCTATATCAAGAAAGGAAGAAAGATATTCTTTACCCAACTTAAGGAACCATCCAGTTACCACATATGAAGGGTTGTTCAATTCTATTAGTGATTATAAAATACTTAATCAATATTGGTAACTAGTATAACCACAAATTTTCCATTTTTAAAGTATCTCCAATCTTTTATGACCCCAGATCTAATATTAAAAAAAAAAAAAAAAAAACAACTCCCTTAAACAAGGGAGATGGGTTTTTCACAATAGAGGATTTCTCCCCTCAGGCATGGTCACCCTGAAGGGCCCATAGTTCTTTGCCATATTTCATTGTGCTCTCCTCTCCCTGCTTTTTACTCTTCCCCTCTCCAGTGTCCCCATTTTATGGAGGAAAAACCTGAAGCACATCGATGCTAAGTAACTTGGCTAATATTTACAATAAGTATAAAGTGATAGACGATTCAGGCCCTTACAACTTAGATCTGAACAGATAAAGGGAAAAGCCACACACAGGAGATGATATGTTGAATCTTAGAATACCTGGGGTTTCAGAGAAAATTCCAGAAATATAAGAATTTCCCAACACTTGATAACATTCTGCAAAAGTCAAGTGTCCTACACTTGATAGTCAATTCTATTAGTTGACTGACACCCATTTGTATAAATTGAGAATCAATTTTCATTGTAGCCTATAGTAAGATCTTCTTTCCTTTCATGGAAGCATATCTCCACTTTTTCATTTATGCCACAGAGAAAATAAATTCACTCTCCATCATTTGCTATGCAACTGATGTCACTGGAATCCTTGTATATTGATAAGGACATACATTTAAAGGCCGTATGAACTTTGAGATGTGCAGTGGGAGGGAAAAAAGAAGAGGTAGTGTGGTAAAAGAGGGAGAACACACATTAAGGAGACAGTGATTCTGTTGCTGACAGTTGAATGACCTTAGACTGGTCATTTTACTTCTCAGTTTTCTCCATTGAGAAATGGGGTCAAGACATGCTGGAATAATAGAATGACTTTATTTTACATGCCTACTATCCAGAAGCCCCTACATGTTGAAACTCTTCCTCCTCACCCTCCTCTCATGAGGTTTAGATATATGACTAACATGACATCATTTTTCAAATACATAAAACAAAAGAAAAGGAATATCTTATTAAATATTGTGACAAGGAATTCAAGATTCTGATGAAGTGTTTGTGAACCTCCAAACAAAAGGTAGTACTAATAATATTATGTTATTTCAGATTCTCAGCTGCCTCCAACTTTGCCAAAACTCCTGTTAGTATTTAGCATTAGATAAAATTGGATTTTTTTCTTCCTTTCATGATGTTTGATTTGGGAGGACTCAGACAACTCTTGTAAAGACCACCCCTATTGTGTTCTAAAGGCATCACAATGTCTAAGATGCCAAAAACAAGAGCTGACAAATGGACCCTGATGACCTGGGTGGAAACTTGAAAGAGTATTACACAGCTGGGAGCACAGGTTTTCGGAAACACTCTGGCTTGGGGTTCGTTCTCCTGGACCACACAAGGTGCTTCATAATGCACACACATGCACAAGGGATCCATGACAGGGAGCTCACAGATGCTGACAATAAGCAAGGCCAAGGGGCCAGAGCCTGAAATTGGCTGCTTTACTTACTGAGGTCTCTAAGGGTATCTGGTGTCTAGCCTGTTGGGGGTTGACCTGACCAGTTACTTTCCCTTCCCAAGGCTGCACCCTTTTGTGGTCTCATGAATAGCACTGATGTCCAGTTTCTTGGGCATCAACCTTGTTTTGTTGAACCTCAAGAGCAGACTAGGACCAGGATGATGAATGAGTTAGTGCTAAATTCAGCAGGTAAATTAAAGACATGTTTGATGCCACCCCACTGTAATGAGTATTTTTCAGCCAGCTTAACTGACATTTCCAATCTGATTCCTTTCAAAGTAGGATGTTTGCTATTAAACACACATGCGCACCCACCCACACACAACAACACTCTATTCCTTTCACAGCCTACACCTGTGAGCAGCTGGGATTCCTGATGGTATGCTGCAGGATCCAGTTTCTTTCCAGGGACTTGGCCCTCCAAACAGGACCCAGAGGATCAGCAGAGTATGATTTATCAAGCCGTTAACTCCTACCCCATATGATTTTGTTTGGGTTCCCTTGGGCTCATGGATGGTCCCCAGATACCCAGCAAGTTCTCGTTTCCCCAGGAGAACCTTCCCAGGAGCCACAAAGTCCCCAATTCCAGCAGGTACCCAGAGGATTTGGAACTAGCTCCAAGGGGCTCTTTGCATTCTCTTTTGGAAGCAGAACTCCCTGGGAGGCACCTGGTAGGGCAGAAAGAGGCACCTCAAAGGAGGGAGTTTTTATTAGCTTGAGGCTCCATCATGGTATGGGTTCTTTTTAAAAAACAAAACAAAACAAAAACAAAAAACCCGCATACTCTACCCAGTTTTCTCCTCCATCAACCAGGAATTGTAACCCTGCCTTAATCATCTGGTCCAGTTCTGTCTTCAGCTCCCTCAAGGAAGTGTTGTCGAAGACACTGAGCCTTGTGAGCAGCTGGTTTGACCCCTAGTTTTGACTTCTTTCTGAAATCTTCAGCTCCTGGTCTCTGGTCTCTTTTTCTGCCCATGACTGGGCCACAAGTCTCAGAAACAAGACAGCTCTCACTCTTGAGGTCAGTCACCCTAGAGAGTATCTAGAGATCCCTGTGTCCTCGACTGGCAATGGAAAGTTGGGTGACACCTGTTCCCTGGCAATTCATCATCCAGCATGCCTCAAAGGTCTTTCATGTGCCAGGGGCTGAGAGGAGAATGAGATTGTCCCCTTCTTAAGGGTGACTAGCAGGGGAAACAGATGAACAAATAGGGAAGGAATGACCTGTTCTATGTTACTATAATGGAAAGCACTGGGGAAGCTGAGTGGGGTGGATGGTGGGAAGGCTTCAAGGAGGAGGAGAATCCACTGGGAAAAAGTGGAGTGTTGGGGGTGGAAAGTGTGGGAAGGTGCATGGGTATGTGGACAAATTGGGGACCTGCTCACTGCAGGCACCAGGTATGCGGTGCACATTTCACCCTCTTGGTAGAGACTGTGCCTGGACTCAAGGAAGTGAAGCCCCTGCCTAGGCCTCACGGCAGAGACTCTCACCAGCACCTCTGCCTAGGCAAGAGGACAGTGGTCAATGCTGTTGGAGCCGCAGTTGTCAGTTCCAAGTAGAGGTCACTGCTGTCTTTACCAGTACAGCCACTAGACTGATGGGAAGCCTGGGCGTGGAAGAGGACGAGAATAGGTTACTGCAAGAGTAGAAGCAAGGAAAGCCCCAGAGTTATGAGCTGTACAGTCTATCCTAGAATTTTTTAAAAAATCAACAAAATGGGGTAAGTTAACCAGTTATCTGTTTGATGATAGTCCTCTCTTTTTCCATCTTATGCTCTCAGTTGCTTAAGTCATGCTTGTCTCTCTCTGACATCCTTTCAGATTCTCAGTACTTGGGAGAGGCAGTCATGTTAGGCAGCATATTACAACCTGAAAGCAACAGGGGACAGATCCTGGAGTCCCTTCCCTGCCTCCAAACAGGCCATGATTTAGAAGCGCTAATGCACTCAGAAATCTCACTAATCTTTTTATCTGGATATTTATACAACATTCTGCAGACCCAACTTGCTTCATGCTTTTATAAAGGAGCAGAAATAACAACGTCAGCATTTCAGGTCCACAGTAACTTCTAATTTCCTGCTCCCCAAGACACCCCAGGCAGTAGCTGGGAGGTATGGGTGAGGGGTGGTGAGGCTCTCAGAAGGATGACAGGCTCTAATCCAGGTCCATGTCTTTGGCATTCGGGGTACCGCACTCCGTTGGGGGTGTTCGAGCAAGCAAAATACAAAAAACAGGAAAGGGAGCGGGGAAGAGTGTTGCTTTTTAAGCACGTTATATACACATTATCCATTTCATCCTCATGACAAGTAGACATTGCTCTAATTGTAAGCTAAGCAAGCAGGCTTCAGGAGGTGCCAACTCATTTGCAGAAGCAACACATCTTGGAGGAGGCAGACCCTGCCCACTGACTGGTTCCTAGACTATTTCTGCACCAGTTTCTGAAAAGTAGCCTAATTTTCACAACGAATTTGCATTAAAGTCAGAAGTAGAACCTGGATCCCTCAATCTTCTGCTCCAGGGAATAAGCGTGCTCATTCATTGGTGCACCCATTCAAACTGGTACACTGCATGTCCTCCATGTTGGGAGTGTCATGCTGAGAACTGGGATCTGGAAACAGAAAAGGGGCTCTTGTAAGGGACATACTGTCCACTGCAGTGGACGCTGCCTGGAACCTATCCCCTGTTGCACAGTCTCAGCTGACCCTCATGATGGTCCTAGGAGTTTGCAGTCCAGGAGTTGGATGAATCCCATGCCATCTATCTTGCTCAAGGTCATATGGTCAGTCAATGATTAAACCAGCTCTATCAGATACCAGTTCTTTTATCTTAAAAACCATGCTTTCTGCTTTCTTTCTTTCTTTCTTTCTTTCTTTCTTTTTTTTTTTTTTTGCCTCATAGATGCAGGAATCTGGGAGTCCTGGAGGACTTCCCCAGGGAAGAGATTTCAGCTGAGGATGAAGGTTGGTTCAGAGTCAACCAAGTTAGAAAGGGGAACATCAGACATTCTGTACCGCTGCATCAGAGACATGAAAAGAGGCCTAGCAATCACTAAGTCTGGAAAATCTCAGGCTAAGTAAACTTCTCACACCATGAAAAAGAGTTTGGATTCTATTTCAAAGACAAGCAGGCGTCAAGAAGGACTTTATTCAAAGGAGGAAACTGATCTGATTTGCATGTTCAGGTCACTTTTGTTGCAGCATGGGATGATGAATTGAGGCGAGGTTGGAGGCAGAGAAACTGTGGGTGTCATTCCAGTCCTGAGCAGTGAGGCAGCAGTGGCACCAAGACTTTTGAATTCTGAGCTGCTGAAGGTATGGTGCTTTTCGCAACCAGCACATCCTGATGGTCACAGCCTGTGCCTTGCTGCAGTTTATCATCTAACCTTTCCTAGCATTCTGCCATCGATATTCCTTCAGGTGCTCAGAATAAGGGGGAGTTATCACACACTGGGACTTTGGAATGAATTTTGAGGAGGGAGAGGAGTGTCAGGGAGCACAAAGAAAAGGATGCAAACAAATGGATCTATTATAGTCATTGCATCCCTGAAGTTATTTTCCAACTGAACTTCTGTGCATAAGATAAAAATAATCATATAAAGATTGAAATGCTATGACCTGGACCAAAGTACCTTGTAGTTGCGTCCCCTATTTGCTATCATTTTCCTAAAATGCAGAAAGACAGTTAATGGATCTCATTTTTCTCCATGTTTAGTTCTTTTGCATAAATTTCCCTAAGCCTCTGGCAGCAATTACCACTTGTCTGCTAGTGTGCACCAGCCAATGACAAAGGGAATGAACAATAGCAAATAGATATTAAGGGGAGAGCTTGAAAACAATTGATCGGCTTAGTTTGACAGCCTGTTGTCAGGTTTTGTGGGGTGGGGTAGTATTTGCGGGCATGTTTCCTTTGGATGGTGATTGCAGAGTACATACATAATAGAGTCATATTTTCTGTGAGTAAAATTGTTGCTAGTTCTTATGACAGAATGGAATCTATCAACATTCGTGGGCATTTTGCATGGGGCTGCAGGCATCTTCCAGAGCTGCTCTTGCTTGCCAGACAAGTCTGAGTTTCTCATTCTGATCATTCGAGCCCATTGTTTCTTTGGCACTCAGGTCCTGCAGCATGCTGGTGCTGTTATCTGAGCCCAGAAATCCATATCCAGTAGAATTTCTATAACCTGGCTCTTCCAGCCCATTAACCTGTGGGCAAAGTTGGAAAAACTCCATGCAGGACCCATCCACGTCAGGGATCTGGAGAACCATGGGCAGAACTTGCTGTGGAAAGATCCCTGGGGGCAGAGAAGGCTGGTGGGAGGGGACTAGGAGAGGTGGTTCTAGTTTTGTTGCTATCAAGTGACTTGGGGCTTCTTCTCCTTTTCCTCATCACTAAAAGTTTGGAGGGCAAGAGGGGTGCAGGAAGCAAAGTGATGATCTCCAAGTTCTCTTCCAGTGTGAAAACCACCTGATTGTGTTGGGAGGAGCCACCTCCTGTGGGAACTTATGATCTGTCACTGGGGTCCCCAATTCCCACAGAGAAGGTTTTCTGAGAAGGTCTCTCCAAAGACCCTTGGAAAGTGATGCCTCCCTCCTGTACCCTCTGACCTCTGATCATGGCCCATGGGCCAGAAATGATGATACTGGGACATCACTAGTGGGAGGGCCTAGGGGAGTCCCTGTTTACTCAGTGATGTGGGGGAGCATCCACAATGAATTAGAAGGATATTCTCTTGTCAAATTTAGTGCCCCTTTTCAAAAACCAAACAGAAGCCAAAGGAGAAAGGTCTTTCTCATGGATTCTTCCTCTTATTCTACAAGATAAAGGCTGAGAATGTATTTGGGGGTCTAGCTCAGGGTCCACCAATCTCAGCATTATTTATGTTTTGGACTGAATGCTTCTTTGTTGTGGAGGCCATTCTATACATTGGGTTGTTTATCAGTATCCCTGGCCTCTACCCACTAGATATCAGTTGTACCCAAGTTGGGACATCCAAAAGTGTGTCTAGAAGTTCCCCATGTCACATGTGTGAGGAGGACAGAATCACCCAGAATTGAGAGTCACCGTTCTTAATATCCAATCCATCTTTTAGGAACCTCAATTTTCTTATCTCTCAAGTGGGGATAATACCCAACCTGCTCGGTGTATAGAGTAATTGTGGGAAATTGAAAAGACCTACATAAAGGTGATGTTCTGCTGCTGTTTCCACCACCCACACAGAGCATATACCTTGGAGGATCAGATGAGAGACCATCCCTGCCACCAGTTGTCCTTGTATTGGAATGCATAACAAGCATGTGACAAGGGGTTCCCAGAGCCCCCAGCTTGCACTCAGTGACTCAGACCTGCCTTCCCTGTGTCCCTTATGGTCATACCATCTCTATTTCTCTGTGGGTCAGACAGAGAAAACATGCTAAGTAGCCAGTAGACTGTGGTAACAGAGTGGAACCTGCAGCTTCTATCCATCATGCAGTGTTGCTATTCATTAAAATGGAAAACAAAGAAGGTTCTTTTCCCTCCCAAGAGTACAGTGAGGCCTTTGCCAAAGCAGTTCATGTCTTGAACTTTTAAAGTGCACAAAGTCACAAAACTCAGTGGAGAAAACAAAGTTTTCTTTGTATCATCATCATCATGAACACACTACAGTCACTTGTAGGCTGAAGCAGAGCAGCAGGGGAGGAGAGGATGGCAATTGCAGCTTAACTTTCTCCACTGAGCTCAGGATACTCATATTCTATTGGGGATGAGAGTCTGTTGACTACCTAACACAAGGCCTATCATTGGAGAAAGGATGTCAGAGGGAGCTGATGTCTGAAACCAAGTGTGTGAAGGCACCATGCTGGATTTAATGTGTTGTCTCAATTCACCTGTGAGTCCAACATATATTTAATAGTTTTTCTTTTGCAACCCTAGGGCTGAACACAGAAGGTTCAATGACTTGCTCAGGATAGTTGGGGAGTCAGCATTGGAACTCAGGGAAACTGATGCAAAGACACACTCCTATGTCTGGTTCTGCTGCCTTCTGATAAGGCCTGTGTTCAGCTGACATCTGGTGGTGCTACATTGCAGTCAGTTGTTTTTACCCATGGTTTGAGGTGAAGTTCTGGGAACCTGGAAGGGGTCCAGGACAAAACAGTCTGATGACAAATAGCCCCCAATTACATGATGCTGTTCACCCTTTTTATTTGGGAATAGGAGACCATCACTAACAGTGCCAACCAACTCCCATACTATTGGTACCCCCGACAAAGGGGTTAAACCTGATGTCTCTTCCCCCATCAATAATTCAATAAAACTAAGAATCTTTATCATAGAAGTGCACATTCTCATACTCATAGGTAAGCCACGTGCAATTTGAGGGAGAGCAGAGCAGAACTAGGACCCTTTGTTTAGACTCCCCTGCAAGGCGGATGCAGGGTGAGGAGGGGATGACAGTGAGGATGTCAGAGTGGGGAATCCTTGCCAGAGAGGGTCCCAATCATAGGGGAAAATCCCTGGGTGAGATGGCTCTTCTGGAAGGGGCCAGGAAACTAATGTGGAAGGAGTATCAATCACAGATCTACATTTTCTTCATTCTTGTCTCATCTGGAGACAAAGGGCTAAGCTGTTTACAGAACAGCTATACTTCAAGAATGGAGTGTGACCTGGGTGACCTCTAATCAGCAGTCTCTAAGTATGCTCTTGAACACTCATCAGGATGTGGCAATGCCGGGGTGGTCTAGGCACAGCAGTGGGGTCTTTGGAGTTGCTTGTGAAATGAGCTGAAGGTTCAAGTAGACATCACAACAGCAGGAAGGGTCAAGATGAGAGGATAGAAAGGCACCCCCGCCCAAGACCTTCAAGGACAGAACTCATTCACATTTATATCTCAAACTGAGCTTAGTCCAGAGTGGATGTCCACCCTCCCAACCTCCCACTCTTTGCTGAAATCAATAGGTGAGTGGATATGTGTGGAAAACATCAGTGGGAGTCAAGGAACCAGAGATTTCTAATTCCAGTTTCACAACAAGTAGATGCTTCAGCTTGATATCTTAAATTCTCTAGACTGCATCTCTCAATGCCTTTGTAGACCTCCCACTTCCATTCTAAGGAAGCTGAGCTGTCTGCACATGACAGTTAAACATATAAGAACCCCGACGTGATAGCCATTCCAATTAGGGTGGAATCCTGAGATGGAATCAACTCCACAGAGATTGACTCTGGTGAGATACATCTGCTGGTTGTGGATGGTCTGCCCCAGTGTGTGTCTATTATTTGGGAAATGGGGTGAGAAGGCAGCTCGTTTCTTTGGTGTGGTTAATGGCCTAGTACCAACCCCAGCTGGGTTTTCGAGGCAGAGGGGTGAGGGCATGCACGCATGTCAGTTAAGTGGGTAGTTTTTCTACTTATAAATGTGTGTTGTGCAGAGACCGTATGTGTGGGGAGTATGCATGCAGCCAGTCAATGTGCATGGGATGGGATTGCTGATGTGTGAGTTCTATGTACACCCATGTAGCTGTATATTCATGTGCATGCACACACATGAGAACACCATGTGGGGAGCACATGTAGTGAGCACAAACACATGCATTGAGCTCCCTACTTAGTACATGTACCCATAGGTGTTTAGTGTGCATGCTTGGGGTGTGTGCATATTTATGACCTCTAAGTTCTGGTTAGGAAGTTCACACACATGGCCTGAAATTCACAGCTAGGTTTGGGTCAGTGTGTGCTCTGTGAACAAGGGGAGTGGTTCCTCTGAAAGCGCAGAAACTGCAGGGTGAGCAGAATTACTGCACATGCCCTCCAGGCACGCCAACCAGCAGATGCCTGGGCAGGCGGCCCCACAGATTGTCCTAATGAGGTGTGTGCACAGCTAAGTCAGCTGGGTTGAGCACAGGGGACCTCTATGGTCAGCTCTCATTTGTCATGTGCCTTGGATAAGCTTTATGGGGTCATCCTTTCCCATGTGTAGTGTGTGTTAGCTTGAGGTTGCTAATGTTTTGAAAAACACTACCACCTCCAGGACCATATAGAATTGCTGCTTCCCACTTCCCTCTGCTTAGGGGGCATGAGAAGAACCTCTGATCCAGGCTCCTGCTGGGAGGACAGCTGCACTAAGCAACTAGACAGGCAACCAGCACTTGTCTTCTGTAATGGGGGAGATTCTTGGGGTAGGGTTGGGAGGAGGCGTTGCAGACAACAGAAACAATAGTCAAAGTAGAGACATTGTAGGTTACCAGCTGGGCGAGCAGGGAGCTTGAGGAAGATGGTCATGTGGTGACACCACCTTAGGTGTCACATGATGCTGTGACATCCCTCCTTCATATGTGCATACAACTGGGTCCTAGATATCTGCTCAGGGAGAGAGCTGGGAGCTAGCCAACCCCAAACTGGAGACTTATCTTTAGCCCCCTACTGACTGTGTGACCTGGGGTCGATCATTTTCCCTCTGGGCTTTAGGGCTCTCCTCTTTTGCCAAACAGTACATGGAATTAATTACTTGGAAATAAATCCAGTACAGGACAAATGTTTCTTCAAGTTCAGCACCTGTAAGAGCAAACCACTGTGCAGCTCCCAGGCTTTCATCTAGGGTCTGCTGAGTATAAAACAAGGTCAGGGAATGTTTCTGAGCAGGCTCTTGTTTCTGAAAGGACTTGAAGCTTTGACCCTCAGCAGAATGGTTAGGGAGAGGTGAATAACTCCCTGTCTCTCCTTAGGACCATCGTCCTTGCTGGCTGAGCCCTTCCCCCATCTCTACATGTCCCCCACATTCCTAGCCTCACATTTCAGAGGAAAACACTGAACCTGTGCTATGTATGTTAACTGGTACAGCCAAGCTGTGGGAGAGAGCACAAGCCCCACTCTACAGAAGAGGGAAGCCCATTAACACCTGGAATGCTGGGCCCTGGCACTACAACTTTCTCCAACTTTCTCCATAGCCTGTGGCATTGCTGGCTGCAAGGCCCAGCCTCCTGGGTTTAGGAAAATGGCTAATGAGGGGGCTCTGTGCTCTCATCCTGGGAGCAATTCCCTCTGTGCTCTAACTACAGATAGGAGTTTTGTTTAGTTCAAAGACCTCATTAGCACCAGGGTTAGTAAGAGCACCTTTCTGAGCTGCTTTATCTCCAGGATCAAAGAGAGTCTGTGCCCCTTGCACAGTCTGGAGCAGAGCTGCCGGGTGGGACATCTGCTGCTCTCTCACCTCCTGGGGCCTCCTCAGGCCAGCAGCATGAGTGAGAGGCCTCAGGTGCCTCTCCCAGGATTGTGGGGTGGCAGGGGCAGGTGTGGATGCAGAAGAGCAGAACTCCAGCCCTGAGACCTCTGGGAGGCAGCTGGGATCTCCAGGGGCAATACACATGTGTGTTGGCCTTGCTCAGATCCTGTCTTCCAGAACAGCACATTCGATGGGTTATTGATGGGTTATTGAAGATGAAGATGACCACTACATATGCTAGGCACATGATGGGGTATGTACTGTGGTGGTAGGATGACCCAGTCCTGTCACTAGCTCAGTATCTTTGACCTTTGAGCCCTGCTCAGTTGCTTGAGTGAATGAACTCAGAAGTTCATCAAGATCTCTTCCACTGTGGGGCTGACATGGCCTGGACAGTCCAGGACAACTACAACTGTCCTTGGGAAGATAGAACACATTCATTCATGTAGTAAGCAGATATTGAGTACTTGCTAAACGCTCACTGTGCCCAGTCCTAGGGATGCAGGGGGCACACAGAAATAGCCTTCAATGTTTAAAGCAACATGAGACAAGAAGCAAAAGAGAGATAAAGAATAGTCACGTGAACTTCATCTGAACACAAGAAGCAATAATAGTATCAGATTTCAAAAAAATTGTCCCATATTCAAAAAAAATGGGGTCTGGAAGCTGTGTCTCCAATTCAAGCCCGTCTGTAGCACAAGAAAATGCAGCCCAACACTTGGTGATGAGTAGGCATTCAACACAGATTCACTGAAAGGAGGGAAAGAAAGAAATAAGTGACAAGAAGGGAAGAGGGGAAGTATTTCAGAAAAGAGAGGTAAGTGATACCACTCTCCTATCACAGATGAGAAACTGAGGCTGAGTTCACTGCAGCACTACTTAAAATAGTCATGTTATAGAGACCCCCTAAAAACAAGAAGAGACAAGTGGATCAAGACAATCAGTATCAGATGGACAGATAGGGAGACAGAGAGGTAAACACATTGATATATGTACAAACAGATACGTCAACACATACAATGGAACACCACTCAGCTATTTAAAAAGACAAACCCTTACCCATTGCAACAGCATGGATGGAACAGGAGGAGATTATGCTGAGCAAGTTAAGGCAGAAGGAGAAAGATAAATACTAGATGGTGTCGCTCACATGTGGGATTCAGAGAAACAAAACAAAAACACCAAACCAAATACAAACCTTAGAAATCTGACAGTAAAACTAGGGCTACTAGCAGGGAGGGGAAGCTGGGGGGAAGGGGGAGGAGGGTTACCATGAACTAGGGTGGAAGTCTATATGCACCTGAAAAGGTGGGATCCTATATATCTGCATTATATACAGTGTTATCTTAATTTAAAAGGGTATATATATATATTTATGTTATATATATATGTTATATATGTGTGTGTGTAACCCCGTGTGTATCCCTGTTACCCTGTTAACCGGAGCTTCATGGAAAGTCTTTCTGAAGGCAGAGCAAGCACAAAGGTAATGATTGGAGTTCAGCAAACCAAAAGGCTGGAGGTGGCAGTGAGGGAGGTGACATGGTAACATGACCTCATGGTGGACTTTCTTACATAAATTCCTCATCAGCCACAGTTTAGGATAATAGCATCAAATCCCTGGTTCTCCACATATAAGCTGGGTGACTCTGGGGAAGGCTAAACTCCAGTTTCCTTATTTATAGCATGAAGCGCATGGTGCCTACATTCCAGGGTTTTTTCAGGGTAAAATGAGATGAACCCTGCACAGTGCCATGTATCATTACTGCTCAATAAATATGAATCCTTCCTCTTTCTTCTCTGTGGGCAGAGGATGGAGAAGAGCTACAAGGTCTGCTCAGATGACTTGAACTGGGGGTCTGAAATACAGAAGATCAGCACTTCTTTCTTCTGAGGCTGATACCCTCTCTAGGGACAGAGTCAGTGACCAGCCCCTTATGCAGTCAAGTTCAAGGGGTCTAGTTCCTTTCCCCTGGAAGCCATGTACCTACCCAGAAAAGGGAATGAAGTGCTGGAATTATTTAGAAACTTGAACTGAGAAGTCATTGACCTGATCACTTCTTTCCAAAGGCAAACTTTTCTATATTATACTAGTACAGGAGTTACCCAATTCTCTCCAAGAAGCAACCATAGATTGAATAATTCTCCAACACAAGAGATTGGCAACTAATAGCAGAATCATGTAACACAGTGACAGAAACCTCTGGGAGTTCTCACCATTCCTAGATTTTTATTTAGCTTTGTTTCCAATGCATGAGTTCATTCTTTCACAGATGTCCTTTTTGCTGCCATTATGAAGTTCATAGTCAAACAGTCTTAGCTATTTTCAGACACACACCTGATGAAGCAGCAGGTGAATATTTATTTTGTCAACAGAAATGATTGTGGTCTGATGACATCCCCCATGTTGCGGGGGATACTTGAGATACTAGGGTGAGTAACTAGGATGCAGTCCTGACCTTGGGGGCCAGGGGGTGGGGGTTACAGACCAGCCATGGAGGAGTTAGTGCCCATATTCACATCCTATCAGTGAGAGCATGAACTAGCATCACTCCTTCGGACAATAATCTTGACCTGTATCTGGAGCCTGCAAGCTATTCCTTTTTACCAGTGACTCTTCCCTACCAAGAAAACCATCTGAAATATTAAAAACATTTCAAAGAAGGGGGTAAACCCTGTGTGTACAGAAGTGGGTATTTTTTATTAGTCTTAAGAGCAGAACATTGAAAACAATCTTAATGTTCAATAATAGGGTATGTTCAAGTAACTTAGGGTATAACCACTTTATAAGGATAGTGAGTGGTTATTAAAGTCACTCTAAGGAATTTCAAGGAATGTGAAAAATGTTTAGAATATAATATCTCATGAAAAAATGCAGCTTCAAAATTGTTTATGCAGCCATATCACAGCTATACTTTCTGCACATTCATTTGGTACTTTTCAGTTTTTGAAGTAGTTTCAAAGAATTACTTAATTCTGAGATTCCTGGAAGCCCTTAGTAGAACAGGTATAGGAAGATTATTTCTTTTCGAAATGTGAGGAGACTGAGGCTGATGTATTCAATAGCTAAGATTACTTACTAGTATGATAAGGGAGACTTGTTGGTAAAACTTTTGAAAACGTGAACATTTTTTATGCTTGGCATCAGTCAAGAACTTTGAGCAGCCTGCTTTTCTCTTCCCTCTAGCAACCCCAGTCACAAAGGCTGTCAGGATTTAATTCAAGGAATAATGTCTCACAGCTGTCTTGTGTGCATACACTGCTGAAATCTGCAGCAGAGTTCTGTGCACCTCCTTTCTGCTACTGCTGTGGCCAGAAGTGGCTTCTTGCTACAGTATCTGAAATAGCACTGCCCAGAGATCCCCAGTGCAGATCCCCTTTGATTCAACACCAACAATGACAAAGGCAACCAGGAGCAGGTAGGGTCTATGACACAAGCAAGGGTTATGAAAACCTTTCAAAAGCAGCAGCCCTGCACCCCTCTATTTTATCTTCTGTGCTGGCCATGCCACCTTGTTCTCCAAGTCACACAACTCCCTTTTCACTACCAAGCTTTCTTTCTGCTCAGAGTCTCTGCCTCCAAAAATGCCCCACCCTTTAAGTTCAGCTAAAGTAACTGAGAGGGCCTCTTCCACCTCTGGTCTTCAAACACTCTGTAACCTTCTATATTAATATCTTGTAGCCCACTGTACTCTGCTTTAGTTTTGTATTTTCATCCTTCCCACAAAACTGAGTTCATAAGACCAGTGAATATTCAATTCTACTTATTCCTCACAAAACCATCTAAGGTATGGGTCTTTTATCCCCAACTTACAGATGAGAAACAGGTGCAAACAAGTGACCAAGGAAACAGTTAATAAATAGAAGATCCATGTTTGAATTTGCATCTACTTATGTGACCCCAGCTCTTCCCATAATGTCCAGCTAGGGCTTCCACAGTTGAATGAATGAATGAATGAATGAATGAATGAAAGAATGTATGAATGAATGAATGAAAAAATGAATAACTGATCAAAGATATTTCTTAGCAGTATCCCCTTCCTGTGCACCATGCACAATTTCTCTCTGCATGATCAGTCATGCAGGCAATTGTAACTCAAAGAAGATGCCTGTGATGACCCTTCTGGGTTCCAAGGTCATTGTACAGTCAAGGAACATGATCGCCAGACCTGGAAAGGCAGCAGGAGATAGGTAGCTCCTCTCCTGTTTAGTGGGACGCCTGCTATGACTCCAGTTCTTGAAGTCATAGGATGCGTTTAGCCCTGGAGGCTTTACTGGAGGGGTTTTTGCCCGGTATGTGTTCCTTATAACTTAGAGTACCCTGATGAGATAACAGGGGAGGCTGGGCAGGAAATCAACCTGGGAAGGGTAGCTCAGATGACCTGATGGGGGACACCCTATACCTCTAAATCACAAACAACTTTGTAAAACAGTATTGCCTCTATTTAAAAAAATAGATATTGCTCCCACCTCAGTGGAATGGAATGAACATCAACCCATGGGTGCCACTAGCAGCTGCCCACTGCTCAGGCCCTTTCCCCAATGGTTGGAGCCAGAAAAGTTTGCACAGATCATCTAGGCCACTAATCTTTTAAAATTATCCAAAACCAGGAGCTTATTTCCTCCTCAGTTCTCTTTCAGTCCTTCAGGTATTGTCTACAGAGAAAGGCTCAACATGATATTACCATGCCTTTTCCAAGCCTCTAAACATTTGATAGCTCTCTTTTTTAACAAAGAGAGAGCAAGTGTCAGGCACAAAGCCTTGGCAGGAGACAATATTGAGTTCTAAGATACCAACATTGTTTCGTCTTCATTATACTTTTTTTTCCTATAGTTACTTTGTATTTATGGTGGTTATATTTTACCTGCATGCAGTGATTTAGGTTCCACATTAAATATTCATCTTTATGGGGAGAAACAATACTTGAAGGAAATATTGTATAAATAATAATAGAGGAGGTATGCACATACAAAACAAAGTATGAAGGTATGGTCATAGCTCACTATTGGAAAGTACTAGCTAAGTCCAGTCACCTATTTTGCAGGTGGACCAGAGGTCCAGAGAGAATGAATGGTTTGGCAGAGATTACCCAGTCAACTCCTGATTCTGTTTTCACCTTCCATGCATATCTAAGAACACATTCTATATTTAGTTTTTAGTAATTAAAGAAAATGACCAACCAAAGAGTTCTGTTGATGGTAAGGGGCACGGGGTTTGGGAAGCCTGTGCTCTGGATTCTTTAGGACACATTGTGTTCTGGTGGGGCCTGCCAGTTGGTAGGTACCATGTTCAGGGTGAAACAGGCAATGAGGAGCTTACAATGCACATGGATGGCCATCGTTTATAAAGAAAGCATTAATGAAGACTTCAAAGATATAACCTAAGAGAGGGAAAAGAGTCTGCCTCTGTAAATAATCCATGGATTGCAAACAAAAACATGCCAGAAAAATCAACTGCAAATGCACTCCTAGAAAAGGAGACCAGATGTCCCTGGAATCTTTTTAATTAAATTGTGAGTCAATTGTAAGCCAGTGGGTGGGGGTGGGGAGGGGGGAACTAAATGGAGAGGAATTTTGCTTTCTAAGACTACCAGATGCAAAGTCCAATTTCCAGAATAATATATCCAGGGTGGAGAAGGCTTTCCAAAATATAATTGCATATTGCCTAGCAACTGAGGAGATGAGCAGGGATGAAGTTGAGGGACCTGGGGTGATGCATTAAAGATGCTGATGCCTCAGGTTAGTGCATCAATGCCAGACCGTGGTCAGAAGGCAGTTTCAGTTACATCAATTGTAAGCCTCATTCTGCTCCATTTCTCTTGGGCGTACTCACCCAAGAACCCGGCAGATAGGAATAGGACTGGCTTGTGGTAAAAAAGTAACAGATATTAAAGATTTAACAGTATAGAAATGTATAAAACAGCAAGTGACAATTCTCCGCTAAACAGAGTCACTATTATCAACTTGGGAAATATTTTCCCCAAATTTCTCAATCAGAGTTAATTGCCCTTATTCTAACTCAAATGGGATATTACTATAAAATGGTTCTATAATCTGCATTCTTTCCTCTCATATGTGACAAAGGTTTCTTTTTAACTTTTGTTTTTTGTTAAAATACAGGAAAGTCCACAAAATGTGAAATGACTTATGGATGATACATAGACTTTCATTTAAAAAAAAATTTTTATTTTAAACTATACATTTTATTTCAGGCTTAAATGTATATAAAAAAGAAAATTAGGATACAACAAGATATCAGTATGACAAATATTACAAGTTTTAAAACTTTAAGACAACTTGAAATTTGGATACAATAATAGAAGTAGCAAATGAGAATGTTCTCCAATATCCTAGTTAGGAGATAGTTTTTGGTTTTTTTTTTCAAATTTTTTGTGGGAAGAAAGCAAGTTACATAGATAAGTATACATATTACAATACCACAATTATGAAATTATAACCATGCGAAATAATATATTATTTACTGATGTGGAATTTAAAAGTTTCAAATACCACTGGAATGGCAAATTTCAAATTCAGTGTACTGATTAATATTTCTGGGAATGTATAATGGGGAATAGGATAGAAGAGATATCCACTGAGAACGTCGACTATCTCTGTGATGATTATTCTTTTTTTATAATTTAATTTAAATTTTTTAAAATTTGCAAATATGTGTGTATTTGTATTTACATTACATTATTGCATTATTGTGTACCCCAGGGCTTTCCCACTTCACTAACACCTGTTAACCATCTGATCTTTTGTGCCCTTTGCCTTCCCCACCTTCTTCCCCTTCCTCCTCTCTCAATCCATTGTTCAGTTCCATTGGTTGTTTTTATTTTTTCTTATTTGTTTATTTGTTTTTCCCTATATCCATCATATAAGTGAGACCATCCTGTATTTATCTTTTTCTTTTTGGCTTATTTCTGCTAATACGAGTCTTTCTAGTTCCATCCATGTTGCTGTGAATGACATGTGTTTGTCCTCCTTGATTGAGGCGTAGTATTCCATCGTGTATATATACCACATTTTTTTAACCAGTCATCTGTTTTGGGGCATTTGGTTTGTTTCCAAATCGTGGCAATTGTAAACAGAGCTGCGATAAACATGCGCCTACAGGTGTCCTTTTGAATTAGCGTTTTCAGGTCCTCTGGGTAGATTCCGAGTAGTGGGATTGCTGGGTAGAATGGTAAGTCCACTTTCAATTGTTTGAGGATCCTCCACATAGTCTTCCATAGTGACTGGACCAGTTTGCACTCCCACCAGCAGTGTAAGAGAGTTCCTTTTTCTCCACATCCGCGCCAACATTTGTTGTTGTCTGTTTTATTTATATGGGCCATTCTTACTGGTGTAAGATGCTATCTCAGTGTTTTTTTTTTTTTGTTTGTTTGTTTTTTGAGACTAGGTATTGGCATTTTTGCCCGTGGAACCACAGGCTCATGTTGCCCGGGGTACCACAGACTCAAGCGATCCCCAGCCTCAGTTTCTCAGGTAGCTGGGATTACAGGCGCACGCCACCGCGCCCAGCTCTTTTTTGGGGACTAGGTCTCATTACATGCCTCCCAGCAGAACTCGAACCGCGATCCGTGGCCCCAGCCATGGCTTCCTAGGCTGCCACCTACAGGCAAGCACCACCATGCCTGGCCTTCAGTGTGGTTTTAATTTGCATTTCCCTGATTATTAGTGATATGGAGCATTCTTTCATATGCCTATTAGCCATTTGTATCTCCTCTTTGGTGAAGTGTATTTTTTTCTTCTTCTCCCCATTTTTTTTTTTTTTTGGACTAGGTTTTTGGCTTTGTTTTTGTTGAACTGTAGGAGTTCTTTGTGGATCTTTGTTATCAGAACCTTGTCACTTGTCTGAAGGGTAAAAATTTTCTCTCAGTCAGTTGGATTTCTTTTTGTTTTGTTTATTGTCTCTTTTGCTGTACAGAAACTTTTTAGCTTGATATAGTCCCAACTGTTTGTTTTCCTTCATATTTTTGCCAGCCCTAATTGTTTCCTGAAATGGATTTCTGAGGTGAAATTCATGAAGGGTTTTGCCCAGGTTTTCTCCTATGTATTTTATGGTTGTAGGTCTCACTTCCAGGTCCTTTAAAGGATGATACATAGACTTTTAGCAGTTCCCCTCCAACTGTATAATCGCCTCACCCCCACCATTTCTCTCATAACCCTTTCTAGCCACTACTGCCTCCCTTTCCCCAAGGTGACCAGTTTCCTGACTTCAAACTTAATTTGCCTGAATTTCAAGTTCATATAGAATTAATCATATATTCTTTTGTCTCCAGCTTTCTTGCTCAATATTTTATGAGATTTGTGTGAGATTCACATAGTTCTATGAGTTGTAACTCATTTTTATTTTTATGGTACTCCAATATATGGCTTACAATAATCGATTTTTCCATTTCAGTGTCGAGCTTATAGTTTGTCTCCAGTTGGGGTTCATTACTGAAAAAGAAGCTTGGTGTATTCTTTTCAGAACACTTGTAAAGACTTTCATGTGGTATGTATTAGGAGTGAAATCACTGCTTTTCTATAATATCTGTACCAATTTATACTTCCAACAACAGCTTATGAAAGTTCCTAAATCCATCATTTTTAACATCTGCTTATGCTTATTTGTGTAGGTGCTTGGTTGACCTTTGTTGTTATATGAAACTTTTTCTTTCTGTGTGTTTTTGCATTTTCCTATTGAGGTTTCAGCCCCATGTTTGGTAGACTGATTCTGTGGGTGTATAATTCACAAAAACAGAGTCAAGTGTAAAGTATGTGTGGATTTTTTATTGCAAGAGTGGTAGGTCAGCACCTCTAGCTCACTTGTTGCTCAAGAACTAGCTGTGTTTATACATTTCTATTGAATTAATGTCTATGGAAACTGTTTTTCTCCAAGTCTACACATACACACATGCATGCACACGCATGCTTCCATGAATATCCATTTGCATTTATTTTAGAACATTTATAAAATGATTCCTTAGAGTAAATTTCTAAGGGTGAGATTTCAGGGGTACATTTTAAGTTTTCACAGTTCCAGGTTTCCTAAGTTTCTTTTCGAAATTAATTTTCTATAATTAGAATTTAATTGCCATTCCTGAATTTCATTTTTCTGTTTGTTTCTTTGAACACACTCAATTACCAAGGACAGCATAAAATGTGAACTCTAGGACTGATGTCTGTACCTCTTGGGGTTTTGAATAAAGTCGGGTTGAGAATGGTCGTGGACCTAGTCATGAAGATCATGACTCACAAAACCTATTCCAAAGCATAATAATGACTCGGTCTCTGAAATGTGCTTCTTGAATTTTTCTTAATTTCTCAACAGCTTAGAACAGGCAACCTTAAGCCCAAAACATCATTCACTTGGATCCCAGTGATTTGAAGATGTATGATCTTTTGGATTCATCTGTTATGATGAAAGAAAAGAACATAAAATGTGAATACTGACATTCAGATACTTATTGAGAGCCATATATGCAACTACAACTCTGGACATTGGTGATACAAAGAAAATTAGCACCTGGAGGGATGGAATTTAGGGCAAAAATTCTGTACTGGAGATACAACATGTTATACATGCACAGAAGAAGGAGCACATACTTTTGGAAGCAGCAGAGAAGGTTTATAGAAAACTCATGTTTATTGCTCAATCTGTGTCAGGCTGGCTGGGGATTATCCAGTTTTAAGTGGAATATGAATATCATCAATAAGTCCTAACTCCTGACCTCTGTCAGTATGCCAGGACTTGTATGGTGATATTTTCTTTAGGCTAGTTCTTCAAATGTTTACACTAACAACATTTATACTAACCATCCTTCCCAACTTCTCAGATGAAGACTTTAAGGCTCAAAGACAATAAAGACTCAACTTGCCAAGTCTGCATGACAAATAAGAAGATTGAAACGATCTCCATTCAACTCCAAGATCAAGCTTTGTCTTCCATCCACAGACAATGAACAAAAAGCAGAGTGAAGCCCAGTTAGACTTTTAGATAATAGCTTATATAATGACTTATATAAGTGGCGAGGCTGAGATTTAAAGCACTACCCCTGGCTCATGATTTCCATGTTAGAAGATTCTGCTAGTATGTCATTGAATTGTTTGTTTTTTGCAATATATAAATATTGTCAGTAACTTCTCTTTTCTGATCCCCTTTTGAGGTAATTTTTTTCTGAGATATGAAAGCACTATTGATAGTCTTACATTTATATAGAAATAAATTTCATTTATTCATATTGTGTATGTATATATAGAGAGAATATCCTTTCAGGTTTAGGAACCATATGGCCTCTGTAACAACCATTTAATGCTGCCATTGTATCCTGAAAGCAGCCTTTAATAAAATGCAAATGAATGGATATATCTATGTCTCCCAATAAAACTTTATTTACAAGAACAAATGACATAAGATGCTACGTAGTTACATGCAAAAGAATGAAATTGGACCCCTGACTCACACTGACTACAAAAATTGACTCAATATAGCATAAAGATTTAAATGATAAAGCTGAAACTAGTATTTTACAAAAATATAGGCATTCATTTTTATCACCATGAAGTAGACATTGGATCTTAGATCTGATACTAAAAGTTTAAGTAACAAGAGAAGAAAGAGATAACTTGGACTTCATTAACTTTTGTGCTACAAAGGGCTCCATTAAGAAAGAAAAGGAACAACCCACAAAAGGGGGTGCATGTTTTGACATCATATTATTTGTGAGAGGCCTCGCATCCATAGAAAGAACTTACAAAACAGTAGAAAATACACAGCCCCATTGAAAAATGAAGAGAAGATCTGAAAAGAGACTATTTTTAAAAAGATATATAAATGGTCAATAAGGACATGAAATGATGCTTGAGATCATCACCTATTAAGAAAATGCTAATGTGAAAATGAGAAAAGCCATGAAGAGAGATGAGATACCACAGTACACTCACTGGGATGACATTTAATGAAAAGAGCAAAGAATAACAAGAGAAGCTGAGGAGACCCCTCTACATTGCTGATGTGAGTGTAGTAGGGCACAGTTATTTTGCACAACAGACTGGCATTTCATCCAAATATTAAACACAAAGTTACATGACCCAGAAAAATTCCATTCCCAGGTATTGTCAAGAGAAATAAAAGCATGTTTAACTGACAATGGATGACTCATGGTGTATCCATACAATGGGATTTTATTATTGAGTACATAAAAAGGAATGAAATACCAATACTTGGGTGGGTCTTGAAATCAATGTGTTAGATGAAAGAACTCTATTATAACGTAATAGTCCATTTTAGGAAATGCCAAGATCAGACAATTCTACAGAGAAAGAATCAGATTAGTGATCAGTAAGGACTAGGACTAAGGGGTTCCATAGAAATGAGAAGTTACTGCTTAGGGGTTTCTTCTAGGGTGGGTGATATTTCTGTGATTGTGATGAAACTTAGACATCTCTTTGACTATACAAAAAGCTATTGAACTGTACACTTTAAATGGGTCAGGTAATATAGTTACAGCTCAAGAAAACAGCTACATTAAAAATGAAGATTAAAGTCAGATGGCAGCAGTCTTGGTCTGTAGTTCACCAAGCTCTAATGTATAGAAGGCTCGGTATAGTGCTAGATGTGAGGGACGCAGCAAAGAAAAGGAAACCCACCGTTGCTGGGATGGGGGTGTATAGCCTAGTGGTAGAAACAGGCATCCAACACCAAATCATTGTCAACTGGTGTGTAATCAGAGACTGAGATGGGTGCTTCAGGGGAGAAATGAAGAGAGAGAGGAAGGACAGGGTCAAGTCCCACCTGCGGGCGATGATGAAGGATACTGCTTTTTCTTGAAGTACTTCATCTACAGCTCTTTCCGGCTGTCATTTGGAGAATGGGTCTGGAAAGGGCTAGAATGCAAACAGACTAGCAAGAAGGCAGATGGAATGAGATACATAGAGAGCTGGACAAGAGGTCATGATGACACATCAGATTTGGAGGGGCCAGGGGAGAAAGAAATCAAGAAGTTGTCCCAGTTTTCTGACTTAAATGACTGATGGTTTACAGTGCTATTTCTGAAAGGATTTGTTGTGCTGGATGCTGGAGGGAGGGGAAACCAGGTCTCAGTCTCTCAAACCAGGGAAAGGGAGGTGCTAATTCATCACTTCTCCTACTTTCAACTCACTGGGAAGGTCCCAGTGTCAAATCTCAAAACTGATTTTTCTCATGTGTGCAATTGCAATAATAATTCTTACCTTGGTGGACTGTCATGAGGGTTAAATGAGTTTTTAAGTATTTGTAAAGCTCTTGGAACTGTGTTTGACATATGTATGCTCCATATAAATGTAAACAAACAAAATATACTCTGGTGGGCAAAGGCTTTGGAGTCTGTCTTAATAGGAAAGAAAGGCCAGGGAGCAAGATCTTCCCACGCAAAATGCTGGGTGCCTGTCCCTGCCCCCAAGGGATGCTAGGGATGTCTTGCCTCAGCCACAGGGCGAGGCACCATTGCTAAGAGCACATCCCTGAAGTTGGGACTCCTGGGCTTAATCCCAGCCATACTTCTTTCCTCCTGCATGACTTTGAGCAAATCACCTAAATGCCCAGGTGTTCCTCAGTGTCCACCCCTATGAAATGAGGCAAACTGGACCTTTGCCATTATGAGGACTCAGAGAGTCCTCATGAACAGCCCACAGCTCCGTGGCTGCCCTGGAATGTGTCTGTCACTCTGTATTTTGGGCTTGAGGGCTGACCCCGCAGGCTTTGTGGAGGAAAGGTGGTGTCACTACCTGCCGGAGCTGATTTTCCTACATGTGGGATGTGAATCCATGACCAAGCGCAACCAGTATCTCCCACTAGCCCTTCTTTCCTGGAGATACAAGAGCACCCAGCACTCACTTCGGGTTCTCCCAGACAGATACCAGGTCTGCAGCACACGGTTACTTGTAGCTTCCAGGAGGGCTGATGCCCTTTCACTCCTGTTCTCACAGGAGGGGCTAGAGTGTGGGTGGAAGGGGTTGCTGACTCTAGGATTAGTGTCATCTCAGTTGCTCAGATGGGACAGGGTCAGGCTGTAGCAGGTCACCACTTTAGAATAATTAAATGCTCTCTAATATGGAGACTATTTTAGGCAGCACTTGAAGAAAATACACTTGTTGATGCTAATTAACTGCAGCAAGGCAGTGGGGAGCCCTGTGACACCCTTTCCAGCCTCTCCCCACAGTGCCAACCCCAACCTCCTCTCTTCTCCTTAGCCAGATTTACTGATTTCCCCAGTTTCCAGGAGGGATGTTCAGGGAGAAGGCCCAGATGGGAAGGGAGTGTCTGAGAGGCGGGAGGGGTATGATCTCAAGATGTTTTTCCCTGACACCCCCCTGTCTTATTCAGGTTCAGGGCTGCCTGCGCAGAGGCCCCTCCTACCACCTCCATCCTCATCTGAAGCTGACTCCTCCAGGGGCAGCCTCCTCAGAAAAGGAGGGGCTTCTGTGCTTTCAGCCCTGCAAGGAAGAAGACTCTGCTGCCTGAGTCATGGGGGGAGGAGCAGAGATGGACATGGGGAAGAGGGAGGCTGATGAATTATGCATGGCTGGAGGTGATGGTAAGTAGTCCTTGGATGGCTCTGATGAGCTGTCAGACAAGCAGCAAGGAGAAGCGGGGCGCTGAGTCATAGCAAAGGGGGTGATTAGTCTGTCAGTTGTACCCACCTCTGGGTGGGGTGAGATTTTGGGCTGAGTCATGGTCTGCTAAGGGAGAGAAAGGAATCTGGGCCCTCCAAGGACCAGGAAGGGAGTACATGTTCCTGATGAGCCATACTGCTGGGGTCCCTTCCTTCCTCCCACCTGGGGGTTCAACTCCCCTCCCTAGCACCCAGAAGAATACTGGCCTGGATCAGTCAGATCTCAGCCAGGAGAACATTAGAGCTTCTCTCTCTCCCAAGCAGGGAGGACATATAAATAATCTTCTCTTGTCTCATGTGTGTCTGACTGACTAGTGGACAATCTTGTAGTCAAACCTGGGAATCTTGGACTTGGGCCTGAAGCCAGGAATGGGACTGATTGGCAGCAAGCCACAAAGCACAGGGCCATGGAGACCCAAACAGAGGAGAGCCAAAACCCACCAGACACACTGAGCTAAAGGTCATTCTGGGCTGATAGAACAGGGAGATGTACACAGAGATGAAGCAACAACCAGAGGCAGCAAGCTGGATGGATTGGTTCATTCATTTGTTTATTCGTTCACCTGTACTTGGTCATTAAGCAATGTGTACCAGACACTCCATCCAGTGCTGGGACTACAGGGTTCAGCAGGATGGTTATGATTAGCTATTGTTATGGAACAGTGTGATGGGAAGATGGACAAAGTTCAAGGAGACAATTTTAGATAGTGATAAGTGCTCAAAAGAAACTAGATCCAGACTACTGTCCAGAATAGACTCACAGTGGAGGAAGCCTACTTAAGGAATGTTGCTCTGGAGGGTCATCCTGGGTGGCAGTCATCAGAGCTGACACTTGGACATGGGGAGAACAGACCAGTGGCTGTGGCAGGGGAGAGCTAGGGATGCCAGAAGGCCAGGAGGGCTGGTGTGGTGAGTGAAGAGCGAAGCACAGGACTAGAAGGGTCAGCTTGCAGGCACAGGGCAGAGACTGGACTTCCAGGGCTGTGGGGAGCTGTTGCTTATTTCCCAGGGACCACAACTTTTTGTTTATGAGTGCAGATCACAGGGAAGGCATTGAGCGAAGATATTTACCCAGAGTGTGTAGATCAGCCTCCACGTTGTAACAACATCAAAAACAGTGAAGACAAATGGTGAAAGGAACATTTGTGAAGAACTGTTAGCAGGCAGGAGGTTCACATATATTTATTTATCTTTTTATCATTCATGACAATTTTCATCACTGTTGAGATAAAGGAAGTTCAGAGAATTAAATAGTACGTGTACATGAAAAACTGCAGACTTTCATCTCTGACCTGAACCCATGATCTTAGACCCATGTCTCCACTTGAAAGAACTGGGGGAAGGGGGGAGGGGCATATTGAAGATCTTGCATTTCAAGCTGTGCATCTGATAGGTGATGAGGAGCTTGGGCTGTGGTCAAGTAGAGAAAGAAATCCCGAAAATGACAGAAAAGGAAAAATGAAAAGAAAAGGTTTTCAACATGATTTAGGCTGCTGGTCCTTCCCAGCAGATGCTCCCTTCCATTAAGAATTCCTTAGGCACTCGCACATCAGGGCCATCAGGGAGCTGTTTTGGATTAGTCACCTTTCCTGCTTCTCCTCATCCCTCCCCTGACTGACCCAACCCTGAGGAAGGTGCTTAATGAATGAGGTTAAATCCATTGGTTGCCAATACAATCTGACCTGCAGGAAAATGATTAACCAAATGGAATTTTTTAAAAAAAGAATAATCCTTTTGAGAGGGCAAAGGGCGCAAGAATGAGTGGTTTAATCCCAGCTGTTATAATACCATTCAGTGAAGGTCTCTTAATTCCAGTAAAGAGCAGCGAAATCTTTTGAGCATTACAAAGAGAAGGGAAAACATGTATAAGTTAGGAAATAATTTTAATTGGGATTCTTTTTAAGAAAAAAGGGTGTTCTTTCAGATCGAATATAATTAAAATAAAGAAAATTAAAAGTGGGCTTAAATGAACAGCAGGAGTGTTTTATTCATAGGATTTGGGCCAACATGCAAAAGACTTTGGTTCAAGATCTACCTTGGTGATCAGTCTCTGTGTACTAGTTACTTCTTCGTATCTCTGTATTTTCACTAGAATAGAACTCCAGCTATGACTTTCCCTAAGTCACAGGATCATGGTGAGAGTAGAATAAAACTCTTCTTTAAGAAGCACAGGGGGGGGAAGGGGGTCTCAGTGTCCTTCAGGTAGGATCTCCTACCTGGAGAGGCCCTAGAACTTTTCTGCTGCTACATCTAGATAGCTGGTGACTTCATATCTGACATATGGTTTGGGAATCAGACTTCAGTGATTCCTTTCAAACACCTGCAACTACCCAAAGGTTTTTAAACATAGGAGACAAAACAAGCAATGATAGGAATATTAATCCTGTGGTGATTTCTATTTTTGAACTTCTTTTCTACTAACCACTTACAAGGGAGCAGCACTTTGCTGCACTATTTCACTGCTTATAGCCACACTCTGAGGGGAGCAAATTTATTGTACCCATTTTATCGATGAGGTAAGTGAATTACAGAGATGTTAAGATACCCCAGGTCATACAGGTCAATAATAGAAAATTATATTCACTTAGAAAATGAGGTCTTGAATTTCCTATGCCATCTTTCATTTAATACTTATTTGGTGAGCATTTGCTAAATGATCATCATTGTGCTAGCAGATGGGAGTATTCGGGAGAAGAGGAGTGTGCAATATGCAGTCCCCACCAGAACAGAGCTCAAAGTCCTGCTGTCAGTGAACTTGGAATTTAACCAGGTCTGCTCCTCATATTTATTTAAATGGGCAAAAAGAAGAGCAAGTTCAAACCAAATTAATAGGTAAGTTGTGGGGTCAAAAGACCACATGGCATTCATGGATTCGGCAGAACATATTCTCTGTGCATCTACGCCAGGAATTGCAGTTTCCTCTGAAATGTTTCTAATTACCTACTAGTCTATGTAGTGGAGCTGAGGTCTGAGTTTCATATCAATTTATGTTGTTTTTGCTTTGGTGAACCAGGGAGCAGAGCTCTGCACTATTTCTAAGTTCACAAAGGTTCAGGAACATGTGTTTTATGACAGAAAACACTAAGGCATATCCCAACATAATAAAACGGATAATAGCTGCTAGTGAAATCAAGGTCATTTTGTGGTTATATTTACATTTGCTCTTAGCCAAAGGCTGAGGAACAATTTCTTGATTATTTTTAGTCCTTTTTGCCCTCTATTATATGGTATTCTACATCTGCATACAGAATAAAATTTTAATGAGTGAGTGAATGAATGAATGGATGGATGGATGAAAAGACCCCCAGCAGTCAATTGTTTTAGTTATGTATCAAGACTGCAGACTTTGATTTTGTTTCTCCCCAACCACTTAACATGACTGAAATTGTATCTAGGAAGGACCAGGGAGAGAATTATATAGCTGTAATGGAAGAATTAAATCAGCTCGAATGGGTAAGTAGCCCCATCAGATAAAGAAATATTTTAAACCCTTCTCTCATCACAGACTGTCCCTGTCTAGAGAACTATCACTCCCAAATAGTTGAGTCCTAAATTTGGTTCAGTACGATAGCCGCTCTTCATAGCCCCCATGCACATGTCAGTTTGCGTGTTGGCCATCTCCCTGTGAATAATCCACAAGAACCAAAGAAGCCATAAGAACAAGATTTAGACAGGATGCTTGACAGGTCTCCCTCCTCATAACTACTGTTTCTTTCTACATTCTGCATGGTAGTGGATGGGCCATTCTTTTTCATAAGTCGAAGGACAAAAACCAGAAGGAATTTAACAAGTATTTCACATTTGTGTCTATGCACTGAGCACATCTTGCAACAATCAAATTTCATTTTTATACATGAGAAAGCAGAAGTTCAGATAGTAAAATAACTTGTGCTCCATTACATTAGCAACTGCAAGCTTTGAGCTGCAAATCCAGGCAGTGTGTCACCACAAGATAGTCCTCTGCCCAGGCACTTCACCGACTGTTCCATGTTACAATCCCGTAATTTCTCTGCCTTCCTCTGGAAGTTGACTCCACATCCCTTACCATCTTCCTCCATGCTCCTTTGTCCTCTGGTCAAAGATTTGGTGAGACCAAGGGGAGTGTAGAAGGAGAAGGGTCAGTATGTTTACCCCCACCTGCTCCCTCCCAGTCTCACTCTAGCACTAGCAGGGCTAATTTCCACTCCCCTTGACTCTGGCAACACCATTTCCTCCCTTTTCCCTGCAACCCAGGGGTAGCACCAATTCCCTACTTTGTCCTTGGATGGTTGTCCATCACCACTGCCTCCCGTACCCCCACTGCAGTTCCTCCTTTCTTTTCCTTTCCTGCTGGGATCTTGATTCAGATTCTAAATCTCAATGACACTTCTGGTCTCACCCTCCCATCGTGGCCCTCTCCCAGTTTTATAAATTCTACCCTTGGAGTATCTTTAATATTTTTTCTCCCTCTCTAGTTCTAGTGCTCTGTCTTACCCTATTAGCTCCCCACCTGGCCTCCTGCAGGCTGGCTTGTATCCCTCCAATCTATGTTCATAACAGTCAGAGCCCGCTCTACAAAGCCAAGATTAACTCTTCTATTTGCCTCTTCAAAACCCTTCGATGGTTCCCTAAAGCCCACAAAATAAAATCAAACTCCTAAACCTAGAGTAGGTCTTATTCATTTTTGTATTTCTCTAAGGGCCTTGCCTATATTCAGCACATGTAGTGTTGTGAAGGAAGCATTATCATTATTTGTGAAGTTCCAAAAGATGTACTGCACAGGAACACGGGGCATCCCTGACAACATCCTGTGCAAAGATTTTAGCAATGTCATTGTCTGCACACACACACAATAGAGTCCCAGGCCCTTCTCCTTCCATGCAGGGAAGCAGAACAGAGCAATGTTTAGGAACACAGTCTGCAGTCCATGTCTGGTTCCTGTTGTCTGCTTGTATTTAACAACTGGACCACGGTCTCTTTTCTTCTCTGTAAAATAGGGTCAGCAGTACTGACTGCATTGCATGTTTGAGGGAATTAAATGGTGTGATGCTTCTAAAGAACAAAGCATGGTATTTAGAACAAAATACGTTCTCAAAAAAAGTATGCATTTTTGTATTATTATCTGCTCTGTTACAAGACAGGATTATTACATTGCCTCTTATCATGTATAAGTTTCTGTATAAGCAAGGTGTGTAGAGCAGTGCTAGCATGCAGACCATATCATGTGAATATCCCCCACTACTTAAATGTACTATCAACTCTACTTTGCAGAAAAGGGAAGTGACAAGCAGAGAGGTTACATGTCTTGCTCAAGTCTACTCAGCAAATAAATGTGGGGTTTAAGATTAAAATGAGACCCTTGAGATTACAAAGTTGTGAAATTTATATATAAATAAAGAAAAAAAATAAAATGAGACTTCTCATGCAAAAATAAAATACTTTCTAAATTTTCTATGGACTAGGATATCCAGTTAAAAATCAACTCATTCCTTAAAGCCTAGCTCAATACCATTTCCTCCATGATCTCTTCTTAATTCCTTGGGAAGGACTCACCAATCTTTCTTGGTCCAGAAAAGCTCAGTTATTGCTCCACCCAAGTTGACTGAATGCAGTTGTGTTCTGTCCATGAGGATTTACATTTCTGGCTCTTTCTCAGTGTATACTGAGAACATAATCATGATCATAATTGTATGTGATCTCAGTAACTTGCAACAAACACATGGGAGGAAAACACGATGCTAGGACTTATCAATCACTATAAACTGTGTTAGAGTAACAAACAACCCCCAATCTCAGTGACAATCAAAAACAAAGATTTTTTTTTTACTTATTAATAGTCTCCTTGTAAGTTGGTTGGGACATGGCTCCATGTCACCTTCACTTTGAGATAAAGGGATACCCTTGGTTCTGTTTTAGACAACCTCATGGAAGATGGATGAAGATGAATGAAAACACACTGGTTTTTCACGCTCCAGCTGGGAAATGATACACATGTTTCCATTCACATCTCATTGGCCAAGGCAAGATACCCAGTCAATCCTGATGCCAAGAGTAGGCGTGTCAGTTTTCTCCCAGCAGCAGCCTGGAGCATCAGAGAGTGCAAACAGTGATTGTGAAGACCAGCTCATTTAGAAGGAATGTAACAGTGATGGAATACTGACAATGAGGATTTGAAGTGTTTAACATGTATCTTCACTCAAACACATCCATGGTACATTGCTTCAGTTTTACACACAAAAAACTCAAGGCTCCAGGAAGTTAAGAAAATGCTGTGAAAGCAAGCAGATATTAAAGGAGTATCCACTTTTGACTCCACTCTAATTAATTGCAAAGTTTACTTTCTCCCAAACCACACTGTGCTCTGGTTTTTTGTGGTTTCTCATCAGAAAAGATATTTTTTTTTCCTATAAGAAATAGAGTCAATTCTCACTACTCAAAATGTCATCCTGAAACAAGGGTACAGGCATCACTGACTACAGGTGCTCAGAGCCCCCACCCCACCAGGGCAAATGAATCAGAATCTGCATTATAACAAGACCCCCAAGTGATAGGAAGGCTTGATCACTTTTGAGAAGCACTAATCCACAAATTAAGAAACACTGAATGCAGTTTTTCTGTCACTGCTGGAATCAGGGTTCAGGGAGAACTCTTCCTAGTATTACCATTACTGACAGTTTCATTGTGCTAGTTTTGTAGCATCAAGAAGAAATGACAGGAGACATGCCACTTGTGCTGTGTGGGCACAGTGTTAACAGCTCGTGCCCCCAAGTGTATCTTCCAAGACCACCTGTCTCTTGCCTATGAACTAAATCAGCAACACTTCTTCCTGTGCTTGCTGCCTGCCAGGAACTATGTCAAACACTTGAACATGACAAGGACCCCTGTCTTGAGTTGCTTACTGCCTAGTGGAGGGAGACAGATAAGCAAATAGATAGTTGCTGTGCAATGAAATTGAGGTTCACTATGCATAAACAATGTGCTTTGATATTCCAAAAGAAAGAACTAAGCACTGTCTTGAAGAATCAGGCAAGGCTTCATGGAGGAGGTTGTCTTTTAAAGTGTAAACAGGAGATGTCTGCACAGGGACGCTGGAGGACCTGGTAATTTTCAGGCAACTCTGTAGTCACTGAGACAAGAGGGAAATACTGAGAAACACTCAGTATGACTAATACTTAGAGCTAGAAGGATCAGGGCAGAGATCCTCACTGTTCCCAGGTGTAATTTCTGGAAGGACTGAGTGTCAGAGACACTCAGGGGGCACATGCAGGAGGAGGATGCAGTAGGTCAGGCTGTCAGAATAACACACTGGGTCAGTCCTTCTGTCATAGACCTTTCTGTTTTGATCTCCCGTAGGCTTACACCACATCTTATTTCTGAGGTAGTCCTGAGTCAGACAGATGAACATTTTCAGTGGGACATATAAAAGGATTATTTTAATGGAACACAAATTTAATTTACTATAGATATATAAAACAGTTATACGAAGGCACTAGTGGGGAATGATAACCAGAAGATATGTTGGGAAACCCTAGCCAGAAGACATGATCACTGAACTGAATTTTAAAGGAGTAAAGGTTAACTGGATAAAGAAGAGCAATGGGATAGAGGGAGTGGAAGTGGGGGACCAGGAAGGGGCAAGACTGGTGGGAACAGTGAAGGCAAAGGACCCACATAGCAAGGACAGGGAAAGCAGGTTCATAGGGCTGGAATATGAAGTCAAAGCAGGAGGGAGTGGCTCCTTTGCAGTATAACATTCCATGATCTCCTCAGATCAGCTGTTTTACATCCTACCCCACCTACCCCATATTCCAGTTTAGGCTCCAGGTCCTGGGACTCTCAGAGATGAGAACAAAAGCCTCACTGTCTTTTGTTCAGAAGGGAGACAGCTACTGGAGTGTGATGCCATGGGAGGGGGTAGTGAGAAGACTCTGGAAACACCAATGGTGAGAGGAATTAGTCATCTGTCCCATACCTCCCAGTCACAATTGATAATGTAGATGTCTCTGGATAAGAAGGCAATTAAAGTACAATTAACCTCCCTGAACCTTGGTTGTGGGTACACATCAGATAGAGATTTGGAGATCATTAAATATGGGGGTGGGGAATGGAGGGAGCAGCAGGGTGGGGGTGGAAGAACACCCTTTTTCTGAAACCTTCAGCTATCTGTTGGTACTCTGTCATAATCAGTTGCCAGTCCACAGGGTAGCAGACAGCAGCATGGTGAAGGCAGAGGGGCATACAAGAGTTCTCTTTCCCTGCCTGTCCCTTCTCCCATGCCTGGCCTTAGGAATAGAGTCGGTTACTCAAATTCATGTTGCTTCCTGCGTGGGGTAGGGACAAGAAGGGAACTACTCTTGACAGTTGCCTCCTCGGAGTCTGCTTGGTTTATTAAATTAGCAACTTTCTGTTACAGTGAGGACACTGGAGAATGAAATGCCAAATGGATCAGCTTCATGAAATTCGAGACTGATAAATTTTCAGAGCTGGAGGCTCCTTGGAGAGCATCTCGATCAACCTCCTCATTTTTTCAGGTGAGGCACTAGCCCACATAGGAAATGACTTCCCTAAAGTCACAGCCGCTACTTGAAACCCACAACTAAAGAGACGCCAAATGACGGACGGTAGATTCTATCCATAATTTATCCTTCTGCATGTTTGGTGTTCTTTATATTGAATTTATTTTTGATGAGGAGTACCTGCAATCTCAGAGGTAATTTACTGTGAAAGATAATTCTTACGATTTCCCATCATTATTAGCATTGAGTTGAATTATGTTGCATTTAATATTGGAACATGGGTTTAATTTAACCCACGACAAGCAATTCTCTGTTCAAAAAAAATTTCCCTTTCCACAATGAGAAGGCAGTCTTTCTTACAAAGATAATACAAATGTGAGTTGCAATTCTTTGTCTATTTCTACCTTTTCAGTCAGATATTTATACCCATCTTCAAATCTTTATTAGTGCCCATTATTAGATCAGCCACCTCAGAAGAGGTAAGTTCAGTCCTTATTGCTGAGCAGATATGACAAGCCTGACAGATAAGAGAAGCATAAGCCTGGCACATAGAGCTCAGGAACTTGGAGAAGTGGGCATGGTGTTAGCCAAGAACGCAAAAGTCAGAACCAGGTCATTAGGACCCACTCCTCTGGGAACACACCCTCTTCCCAGGCCTGGCTAATGTAGGGCCGATCATAAAATGGGTATGGAGAAGCGTCATAGCCCTCAAATCAATACAACCATGTCCCAGCATTTACAATATAACCATGTTCCAATGCAGGGGAGGCACCATGCCATGGACCCAGTGTGGAACTCAAACAGCCCCTTCTAAAGCTGCACTGCCCAATATGGTGGCAAATAGTCTCATGGCTATTTAAATTTAAATTTATTACTACTTTAAAATAAAAATATGACTCTTCAGCCACACTAACTACACTTCAGGTGCTCTATGACCTCCCTTGGGTTGTGTCTACCATATTGAATGACATACACTTAGAACATTTCCATCACTGCAAATGTTCTATTGTGTAGAGCTTCCCCAGAAGCTGGCTTTGTTTGGGTGGTTGTGCCCTCTTCAGGGAGAGGTCATCCTGCTCAAATTGCCAAGAGGTCATTCAATTTGGGCTTCTGCAGGGCAGACAAGGGCTGCTGTCTATTTGCAGACTCCCATGCTGGCTTCCAGTCTGAAAGTACTTCTCCAAGTGAGATTGGTGTAAACACATACACTCTACATGTTGTCTGCATTTCATTAAAAGCTTTTGCCAGCATCTTTGATTGCAGCTGAAACTCATCTAATACCTGGGATATGAAAGAGTGTAACTGCAGGCCTCGTGTGCTTACCATATGCCATCATGGTGTTAAGTGCTTTCAAAAGTCATACTCCAATTGCTACTCAAGAACTCCTGTGCACACAGTCTGCAGATGGAGATGTGGAGCTCCAGAATAGAGCTTTGCATTTTCACCAGTTAGTGAGTGAGGGGTGGGAAGGGGAACTCATGGTCTGTTCCACCATCTGACCTGAGCTACTGTCAGTGCTGAACCTAAACCCATTCTTGCCCATTACTAGGTATTTCCTATGGGAAGACTCTTAAATGCTTCAATTCTTACTTATTCTGTACATCCACTAGAACAACCTGCTTTTCACTTTCAAAAAGTTGCAAGGACTTGCAGAGGGTGAGAATGGAAGAGTTTGGTGGGGAAAGTGCCCTTTGAACTTCACAGTCCCATCAGATCCCGACCTTTGTTTATTAGGAAGAGTATCTCTCCTTCAATTCTGAACTTTGTTGGGTATTATTGGGTGGCAGATTTTTTTCATTCAATGCTTTGAATATATCATTTCATTCTCTTCTGGTCTTTTCTGCTAAGGGGTTTGCCTTGTATGTGACTTTTTTTCACTTGCTAAATTTATAACTCTCACTGAAAAATTTTTTTAGACAATCCTATTATAATGTGTCTTGGAGACAAACATTTTGGGTTGAGGTTTGGAAGAACTATAAGCTTCATGAACTTGAATATCAGAATCTCTCCCCAGTTTTGGAAACTTTATCATCACAGTACCAACATCAAAGAAATGTTAAACAGAATTCTTCAAGTTGAAATGAAAGGATGCTAACTAATAACTTGAAGAAATGTACAACACAGTGATAAAGAGAAGTATATTGTTAAATTCAGAATACCCTAATACAGCACTATGGTGGTTTATTAGCATCTCTAGTAAAAAGTTTAAAAGACAAAAAGTTTCACAAATAAACACAGTAACAATAATGGATACAGAATATAAATGCATGTATGCTAATGGATACAGAACATAAAAAGAGACAATTTGTGACATAAAAAAGATAAAATGTGGAGGGGTTATAAAAGAGTAGAGTTTTGTATGTAATCGGTGTTGTATAAAAGGGTAAGGGTTGTTATCAGCCAATAGATGCTATATCTGTATAATGTGTTATGTAAGCCTCACAGTAACCACAAAGCAAAAGCCCACAGTATATATACAAAATATAAGGGAATCAAAGTATGCTATTATGCAAATTTATCAGTTCACAAAAGAAGACAAGAGAGAATGAAAGGAAAGAGGGAACTAAAAAGTGGTCAGAAACCAGTTAAAAACACTGTATCTTTTAATCAATCTTTAAATTTAGATGGATTGCATCTTCAATTAAAAGACAGCGCATGAGTGGATAAAACAAAAAGACCCAATTATCTATAAGAGATTCACTTCAGTTTTAAGGACATAGGTTCCAAGTGAAGGGAAAGGAGAAGATATTTTATAAAAATAGAAATCAAAAACTGCAGGAATAGAAGTAGGCTATAGTTAAAAACTGTAGCAAGACACAAAGATCATTACATAATGATGAAGGGCCAATTTATCAAGAATGTATAACATTTGTAAATATAAATGTACTCAAACTGGAGGATTCAAATATATTAAGCAAATGCTTCCATTTTCCTAAGATGTTATTCTTCCCCTGACCAGTTCGCCACAGTTGAGCCTGAATGGGCAGGTTTGAGCTACTCGTACAAAAGATTTTACTAAGCTGCATTTTGGCATCCTGTCATTCTCCTACTATACGGAAAATCCCTTTTGGACATATTGAAGGGATACCATTGAGAGCACCATATCATAACAAGGAGAAAAATTTCTCTCAGATTTCAGATCTAGGGAGATCCAAGATTCTCTTTAGCAATGACCATGGGTTTATTTCATCTACACAGAGGTTTGACAGTGATTAAATTTCATTTATTCCTCTTGGCCTTTGGGAAACTTAGATTTGCTACTCATCACTAACAAGGTGTTAAGGTCTATGATATGGATAAGCCTGACTCCTGAGTGGGTGGGGTTTTATTTACTTCTTTATGTTAGTGAGCTATGAAGGTATAAGTAAAAATTTCAAGACAGAGGGAGGGGGGCAAAAAAGGGGACTTCTAGTATACATCCCATAGCACACAATGTCTTTACTAGGTATCTGTCTACTCCCCTCCCCCCAGAGCTATTTGAGTGGTAGTTTATTTTTCTGCCCTTGTTTTTCTTTTATTTTGGCATCTTCCCTTCTTGTACTGCATGTGATTTTGTAATCTGCTTTAAAACAAGTTTCTTTAAATGAGCCATGCAATTTCATGAATATTTGACTCAAATAGTTATTAATTGTCCATTAGGTGCCTGGAATTACTCTAGGTGTGGGGACTACATACTGAATAAACTAGATAAGGTTCTTGTAACAGCATTTACTGAGCATCTGGGAAAATGCAAAAGAACACAAATAAATTAAAATGTAACCTCACAGAGTGACTGACTTTGTAACAGAAATAGAAAAGGCAAGTGATAGCAAGGAACTAAGAAAGGACAAACCCCACGTGGGGTTGGAGGGAAGGCTTTTCAAGGAGAACTGGTAGCTTATTGCCAAGGAGCAGCCACTCAAAGATCTGGAGATCTGTATTCCACGAAGAGTAGCCTACAAGTGCAAAGGTCCTGAGGCTGTGAAGAACATAATGTGTTAAAAGAATGCTGTGCCCAGTTGTCAGCTTCCTAATCAGCTTTTCACACATTTCTCACCACTATCTCACTTTCTCACTGAATAACCCCATCGATGTCTATGTCACTCAAAGAGATGTTCAACCATTTCAGGCGATCCTTCTAGACATATGTAGTCCACACTGAATTGCACATGTCAGCTGACAAGTGTGTATTTCTCACTGGATTGTGAACATTTGACGAGAACTTAGGGAGGACAAGAATTACGTTTTCCTTCTCACTCTAGCACAGTCCTGGCATATGGCATGTAGTCTTATTTCACAAAAGAGGCCTTGGCAAAACTGCAATACAGGCAATGCTCCCATTCCAGCAGTATCTTCAGGCTGGTGTAAGGTACACTTCCTCCTTTTGCAGAACCAAGAGCTCTGTGTGGTCTGTTTGTGACCTGAATAGATTGGCAGATGAGAGTCAGCCCCGGTGAGCACAGCCAGCCTCTGTCTGGGAGGAGTGAGCCCGCTGAGTCTTTCCACTAAAGAGCCCCTTCTGGGAAAGAAATGGCTCTTATAGCGGTATTGGATTCCCCTGCAAGATTTATGACCCAATTTAAAGTTATGGGGCTTTTATTAATTATAATAAACACCAATTTCATTACACTTCAACTTCCAAAGAAATTACATACTATGGAAGGGAAATAAAATGTTAGTTTTGTGCTAATGCCAGGCACACATTAGCCGGCTGGGTGCTACGTTCATCTTGGCTGCTCAGTCAGAGCAGAGGAAAGGGTGCTTGGAAGGGAAAGCCTGAGAAGCTATTTCCAGAATTTAAACCCATCTGGTCAAAAACAATGGAAATGAACTGTGCTATCAGAATGGACATGTGGGACTGTTCCCTTTAGAAGGGGCTACATGAGGCAATATATACTCTTTGGACCCTGAGCCTGGGTTCTAGACCTGTCTATCTGGCTTATTCTGTCATCTCAAACAGATCACTGTTCCTCTCTGAACCTTGGTAACCTCCTCTTAAGAATAAGATCTTGACTTCCATGAGCTATGGCAAGTAGGTACTCTCTCTCTCACTATACAGGAGGTGGTTACATAGAGCTATCATGAGAAGAATTCTGAAAATTTACCAGGATTCCCAGGAAAAAGCATTATGATCAATTAGCAAGATCGGTCTGAGGCACAAACCAGAAGGGTTACTATACAAAAGGCTATTCATTCATTCTTCCAGGGAATCCTTGATGATCTCAAAGACCCCCTTCCGGATTTCTAAGATTTTATTAAAGGCTCTGTAGTCCACTAGCAGCAAAACCAGGACAAAAATCTCAGAATTCTAATCTAGAATCCTTAAATAGGCAAAATGGCTCATACCCACTGTTTAAGGATTCAGTGATGTTACCTTTGGTATATATGCTTTGCAGCAGAAGACACTCGGCAAATACCATTCCCACCCTCTGCATTTCTGTCTGATCTGAGCTCATTGAGCCATGCTAACTGCTGGCCCATTTCATTCGGTGTCCATTTTCATTTGGAGGAAGCTTCAGAGAACTTCCTCCACCCAACCTTACCTTAGATGACTTTGGGCACGTGGGCTTGTCAACTACGTACCTCTTGGGCAAAACCTACAGTCCCACAGATACCCAGAGGAGAATTTTATATTTAAAGCTGCTTGATTTTTGGTTTTATTGTTATGAACTTTCCAATTCTGTGCTACTTTTGTTTTTTGCCAAGGAATGGAAAATATTTTGACACTTCTGGGATGATGGGGTTTGATGAACCCCCTAAGGGGGTGGAGAAGAGGATCCAGCAACTTTGCACAATTACTTCCTACCAGATGTGAATTAAGCTTCTGGGTACAAACCCAGAGTACATTTGGATAATGGGTGGCTAAGCCTGCTGGGCTCTCAAGGCAGGGAAGAAGGAGGAAAGACTTGCCCAGAGAAGCTGTGTGCGTGTGTGCATGCTTGTATGCAGGTAAGCTGCCGGGGGTTAATATGTACACAAGATCTCATGATACTCATTATTACAAGCTTCTGAGTTGAGAGCAGATACCAGTAGAGTGCACTGTGCCCTCCTCTTGATATGGGGATGCCTATGCCCCTGGGTGCCATGAACAGAGTTGACATATACATAGAATTGCAAATTTTACTGAGAACTAGGTAGCACTTTGATTAGCATACCAGCCTGACAGGACCCCTCACCCCAGGAGTTCACTTGGCCAGAAGACTTAGGAAGAAAGATATAAAAAATGCTCAAGGAACAAAGAAGGAAATTTAGCCATTTGGGGAGGAAAGATGGAGGCCAAGCAATGAGGCCATGAGATGCTTCAGGCCAGGCTTCGGCTCGGCCTGGTAATACATGGCTTTTAGTACGCATAAGCTAAGTATGGCTGCTGAAAGCTAAAGAGTTTGGAGATTTAAACTCCAAGTTGGAGTTTGCCTTGCTGAGTTTGACTTGAGTATGTCTGGGAGAGGTTGTGTGAGAGTCAGGCCTGAGAAGAAAATGAACTATGCTGGTTCATGAGATGAAGTTTCTTTCTACAACCTGGAGGAGGACAAGGAAAAGACCGCATGGAGGATATGGAGCACACCAAAGGAAAATGTCTTCAAACACATGTTGATGAACTGAAGGATTGGACAAGTGGTGAGGTTAACAGGATTGAAGAGACTGGGGTTTTTTGGACAATCTGGGAGAAGGACTTTGGACAACATTGAGAAAGGTTTTGGACAATGTTGAAATAATTGGAGCTTTTCTTATATGTTTCTTTTTGTAGCAGTAATGAGGAAATGACTTTGTTTAGTAATAAATTAGTTTATACTTTAAGAGGTTTGTTTTTGGCTTGAAATTATAGTGAAAAGGCTGAGGATGGTGGAAAGGACCACAAGGTTTGAAAGAGGGTAAATTGAAACAAATTAGTGTAAGATGAAAACTGTAGTTTTTAAGTTTTTTTCTTCCTGCAGTCGGCAGAGCTGAGAGAAGCTGGTAGCTATTATATTTGCAAAATAGCAAAGGAGCCAGTGAAAATGTAAATGTGGACTGAAGGCATTTACCTGCAGAGGTATAGGATTTGAGTCTGCCTGTGACAAACAGGCAGAGGTGAGTTGAGTTTAAGTTAAAAAAAACTTCTTTTCTTTTCTTTTTTTTAACCAGATTTCACTCTCACTGGTCTGCCATTAAAGCATAGAGTCATCACTTATAGGGACTAGGAGACCATATTTGGAGTATTATCTGGGTCTGAATTGGCACCCAAATTTCAATACTCATTAGCTGTGGGAACCTGGGCAAATCCTGAGCTTCAAGTGGCCACAGTTAACTCATGTGTAAAATGGGTTATCAGTATTACATGGGGCAAAATGAATTGATGTGTGAGTGGATTAGGTAGCACTATATTCAAGACATCTTGGTTGCTGACTGAGGGTCAGTCTCACCCTAAGCGACCACATGAAAATGGTCCTCAGTGGGTCTCAGGCTCCAGGTAGTCTACAAGGGAACAGGGCTGGGCAAACATCCAAGAATGGCTATTTCTTTTTTTTTTATTTAAAAAATTCATTTTATTTATTTGTCACATTTGTGCATTAATTGATCCCTCCTCCCCCCTCTATATCCCCCCTCCAGTCACTCCATCTCCCATTTTTCTGTGATTTGTTGGTTGGCTAAGTTGATGTTCAGTTATTCGTTGTTTGGCCCATTGGTCTCTTCCAATATCTGGTAAATTTTTTTGCATATATATGCATATTTATATTTATATTTCATTAGTCCATTAGTGTGTACCCCAGGGCTTTCCCACTTCACTAACATTTGTTAACCATCCTGATCTTTTGTGCTCTTCACCTCCCCCACCTTCTTCCCCCTCTTCCTCTCTAGCTCCATGGTTCAGTCCCATTGGTTGTTTTCATTCTTTCTTATTTGTTTGTTTGTTTTTCCCTATATCCATCATATAAGTGAGACCATCCTGTACTTCTCTTTTTCTTTTTGACTTATTTCCGCTAATATGAGTCTTTCTAGTTCCATCCAGGTTGCTGCAAATGATATATGTTTGTCCTCCTTGATGGATGCGTAGCCAAGAATGGCTATTTCTAATGGCTGACACTACTGGTAACAGTTGTCTCAACTCCTAGGATGTGCGAAGGACTCTCATAACTTCCCACAGTCCATCCTGTAATCCCAGCCCACGTGGGGAAAGGTCTGTCAGGTGTTCTATTCAAGTCCTGACTTGCTGAACAAGTGAATCGTTCAAGCCCCCCTTTCTAGCCCACTGCCCCACCACATAAATGGGGAGTCAGTATAGTACAGGAACTGAATGCTCTGCTGCAGGTCAGGGTTTCATTGCTGGTAAGTACTGAAGCAGTGTGGCCTCCTTTTCCAGGCTTGCAATACCCACTTGAAGGATGCTTGAAGGATAGATCCCCATTCATGCTAGGCTGAGCCCACTTGCCCATAAAGGTACTGTTTAGTTTAACTGGTACCAACAGACAAATGGCTCTTAAAAAGACTTCATGATTCAAGCATGGTTGATAACCTGGATTTTTTCCCAGGCTGAGTTGGTCCTGGTGGAGAATCTACTCCAATTACCCTTCACCATGGTAGGACCAGGGCCTACCCCACCATAACCTGAAATACTGGAATTTTTGAAAAATTATGTCATAAGAGGTAGATCAGTTGTAAAGTAAGAATATGAACACTAGATCCTGTAAAACCTCAACTTAAAATCTGAATTCACAACTTAAAGTCTGGATTCACCTCTTACCAGGAGCATGACTTTTTGGCAAAGCCACTTAATTTCTCTGAGTTCCTTCATCTGTAAAATGGAGACCATAGTAGCTGCCTTGGCAAAATAATTATGAGGATTAAATGAGATTGAAAAAAAAAAACAAACCTCAAAACACTTAGCATGCAGTAGGTACTTAATAAAGCTTAAGTTTTTATAGGTGTATGAGTTGCCCTATTTATATAGTTATCCAACCAATTTCTAATTCCTCTAGGCAAAGATACTATTATTTTACTCCTTACTATTATTTTACTCCTTTTTCTCTTTTTGCCTTTGGACCTGAGAAAAGGCAAGTGTATGGGTGAGGAGGAGCTAAATTAAACTTAACCTGTCAAGAATGTGTTCTCTCCTTGGTGTGAATGTTCTTCTCCCCAGGATGGCATCTTGCAAGCAGGTGCAAAAACAAAAGTCACTTCCATAATGTTCTTTACCATCCTGGCTTTTCCCCCCCATTAGTTCAACCCACACTATCAGTTGTTTTTTTAGGGGGACTCTTCCCTCCCTGCCAGCCCAAGCAAGTTATGATTTTGCATATGCAGAGAGTCAAGTGACTGGAACAGCCAGAGGATGAATATTCATTGTCACTCCTCAGCTGTGTGCTGGACTCAAATGCTGATGGAGGAGGACAAGCTAGGTCTGCACATGTGGCCCTTGGGGGTTCAGAACTCTATTCTGATACATGAACCCAAGTGCTGGGCTCCTGCAGGGGTCCTTTATGGCCTGGTGGATTCTGCACAACCTCCTTTCCCCCACCTTCAGAAGTGACTCCCAACTCACCAAGGCAGAAGCTGTAGGACTCTTAAGTGCTCACTGATCTAAATCATCGCAGGACACACATATGGTATGGGAAAGAGTCGATCCCACAGGGGACAATCCACGCTGCTGTTTTTGATTTGTGACTGCTTGGTCTCAGCAGGAAGGCAAAACTTATCTTACATCCCATGTGTCTGGTGCCTCCTGGGGTCACACCCCATAGAGGCACTGGCCCTATTCATTGCTCCCTTGTGCTGTTGTTTGCAGGTACCCAGAACAACATATGTTCTCTCATTAAGGGAAGAATGAAGGAAGTCCTTGCTTGAAATAAATTAGACACTTTAAGGTAGCAGGTCCTTGTTTCTACAGAATTGCTAATTTGGGGTTGGTGGATAGGGGCCTGAACACGAACTTTTACTAAAGTTCCCCAGTATACTGATGTGTGGACACAGTCAGTGGAGTATGGTATTAAGGTGACTTATCAGTAGCATGGTGCCTGCATGTTTAGTCAGCAGAAGGACATTGAAAAGGAAAGACTTGGGAAAGAAACATGAGCTGTTATTCCAAGTATTGAATGTCAAGATAAGACACACTCAGAGACCATTTCTTTCTTCCACTGTGATTAATACTCTGTAGAGTATATAGCAGATGCCCTTTTATTGCTCCAGGAAAAAAAACAAAACAAAACAAAATAGCAACCTGGTTTTGCCCAAGAGCTTCTCTCCTTCCCTTGCACTTCACATTAAATTTGGTATTGTGACATCTCATCCCACCACTCTTGCTGCTGTTTAAGACTCACTTAACCACCTCTGTGCTACCATTATATAGTGAGGGGTCTGCTCCATGATAGAATTTAACAAATGATTTTAAATTGAATAAAATGCAGCTTTATCTATGGCTCTCTAATTGGTTCATTTTGACTTTCTCTGGAATTCAAGCTTGAAGTCACTTCTGACACACACAAGCCATGGCTGTGAAAATCTGCCTTGGCAATAAATGTACCCACATGTGTTAAAGGATGTTGCATTTCAGAACAGTTGATATCTTTGGGGAGCTACTCATCATTTCCAGCAAGATCACTCTAGACAAATGCACCTGAAACTCCAGGTTCACAGCTCCTCTCTTCTAGCTCAAGGACTGGACTGAAGTACAGCTGGGCTGAAGTTCTTGGTAGGGAGAAACATGTAAGTGGCCAAAATTGAGGCTTGAGGTGCAGTTTGGGAGGGATTTCTGGAGGATTTGGGTCTGCTAAGAAAGATAGCTATCTCCAAAACAAGACTGAAAGTAAGAATGGACTTTTAGAAGTGGATTTATAGCTAGGATTCCATGGTGAAAATGGAAAATGGATGATGAATATAGGTTATTGGGACAGTTATGAAAATGAGGACTAGTTATTTTCAAAATAGAGTAGTCAGTGATAGTAAAATGCTCTGGGTTAGCAGAATTGCAATACACATTCCCTGCAACTATTTATGATTCTGACAAGAGAAAGGATTTTAGATAAGACAACATTTGATTTCAGTTTTTCTCCAGTGGAGGTTACTGCCACATTTTTTAAACTTTTGATTTAAAACAATTTAGACTTTTAGAGAAGGTGCAAAAATAGTGTAGAGTTCACATGTATACCTCTTCCCCAGCTTCCCTCAAAGTCAACATAATCATAGTACAATGATCCAAAATGAGGAACTTAAGATTGGTACAAAATTATTAACTAAACTATAGCTATTATTTGAATTTTGTGAGTTTTTCCACTAATGTCTTCTTCTTATTTCAGGATGGAATCCAAGATCCCACATTACAGTTGACACAGTTCTTTGTTACTTTCAATCTCTGGCTACTCCTCATTATTTTATAATCTTGCAATTTGAATGAGTACTGGTCAGTGACTTTGTTTTTTAGAATAGCTCTCAATTTTGTTCCAACTTTAAATGGGGGAAAATGCATCACCTTTGACAGACTATAGGGTATACAAGAATACTAGTTTCCATTTTTATAGTCACATCTTACTTTGACTCAATTACCCCTTTCCTCCAGTGACTGCTGTCTATTTCTCAAAGCCATATTTATTCCCCACAGGTAAAGATTCTCAAGTTTGGAGAAAAAACAGAAGGCTGAGTCGAAGCTCCAAAGAAACTCAAAGAGAAGACGCAGGAAAGTTTTCTGCAGAGGGTGGCACCTTCAAAGCATTTAACCTCTCTGTGTCCTAGCTTAACCACATAATGGGGCGAGACTACTGCCGGCTGTTGGCCTGGAGCAGGGTAATGAAGCTGAACCAGGGGTGGACTACCTGAACGAGCCTTAGGAAGATGTGAGAACTAAGATAGTGTGATCAAAGCCAGAGAATGCCCAGAATCAGACACAGGCAAAAGAGAAGGGAAATACTACATCTGAGCAATGCTTGAGTGAAAGCCATTTCACACAGGAAAAATAAGACCAGGTTGGGGATGTGACTATGTAAAGAACTCTAAGCCCTTCCTTTATAAGATGGCCTGAGAGGTTCAGCCTCAGATTCATGAGGGAATGTCATAGTTAAATTTCAAATCCTGGAACTTGTATTCAAAATTCAATATGATATTCTAAGGCATGCATTTCATAGATAAGTATCTTCAATTACTATGTATGTAAGGTTTCTTAATGCATTTCTTCCCCACAAAACTTAATATATTTTATATTATTGCTCAGATTAAGTACCTCAAAATTTCAGAGTTGGTCACATGAATGGAGTCCTTTGAGTTGTGCTGTGTACCAGCAATACAATTGTACAAGTCAGTTTTTACATAGGATTGGATGAGTATATGTTGTAATACTACATGGAGGTTAAGCCTATCTTAACTTCTGGGAATCTAATTACTTCACTGGTTATGCATTTGGGACAAAAGGGGCAGAAGCTGCTGATCAACAAAACACAAGAAAAAAATCTTTTTAAAAAATCTTCTGCCTTCCAGGATTCCATACCTGTTCTCTCAGACCACCAGTCTGATTCCCTTCCTTCCTTTCTTTTCCTCCTTCCTTTTATCTCTACCCTCTCTTCCTGCTGCCTATTTTTTTCTCACAGTTCTCTCAGAATTCACCCACCAGGGCAATTTGGCACCTACTCAATTTTCAACTACATGACTACCCTATATCAGTTACATCAGCATAGCAATGCCTTTCTCCCAGGGTTAATATGCATTTCAAAAGTTTATCTTAGGAAACATGGTTCTTAGCACACAGTAAACTCTAGAAAAGTTAGTTCCTTCCCTCTCTTCACCACCTTTAACATACATCAAAAAAACAAACAAACAAAAAAAAACACACAAAAAACAAAAAAAGGCATGTAGTATTCTTTAAGCTTGGGAGGAGAATGAAATCATTGTGTGTTCACCAGTCAGTTCATCCTGGGGAGGGGGGATGATGGAGTCTCCTGGGACTCACCAATGAATGGATCTTATTAGTGGTTTGCTTTCTTGTTCTGAGTATTATGCCATAGGGTCCCTCCTGAGACACACACACCTACACCACCATGGAACTCATAATTATAAGAATATCTAGCAAATACTCCATCTTACACAGATAGCCTGTACATGCCCATTAAAATAAATACCCTACTGTGTATTATTTGTTACTGCTGGGTTGGGAATAAAAATCTAAATACTAACCATATTATTTTGATTCATGACAAGTAAAAAAAATTCCCAGCTAGGTTATAAATCAGCCTAGTGAAAAGTACTTAACCTCAGAACAGCAATGCTTGGTCTGTTTTCATATAATTTCCTCACCAAAGTGCAATAAAGACTCACGAATAGTTTTATGCACACCCAGTGAGGTGTAAGGCAGCCCAAAAGACGTTGGAGAAGGCAGGGGGTACCTAGGGAAAAGAATGAGATGCTCCTTTAGCCAGGTTAGTGTAAAGCAAGTTGAAGAGACAGGGAGACTGGTTTCCAGATCCTGGGGGCTCATTCTTTGGATTGAGGTGACTCTTATACATACTGGGCTTTAATAAACCCAAAAAAAGAATCCAGCTAAGGCACCGTACCTCCTCTTCTTCTTACTATCCCTCTTCTTCCTCCTTCTGGCACCCAGAGTCCCTGGTTTTGTACTTTCTTCTCTGTTCTTTGGAGAAGGGGTCGTTTCTCATTCTGGACTCCTCCCTCAGACTCACTTGCTTGCGCCTGGCATCCCAACTGGTGCACTTCCAGGTCTGCAGTAGCTATGTCACCACAGAGGACTTCACAAGAGGGCGCTCCCTCCAGCTGCTTCACCACTGGATGCTCATCCCCACCCTGGCCTTCCCACCTGAGACTAGAAGACAATGTAGAGAGACTGGTTGGTGATGCTTTGACCTGACTCTTCCCCAAAGCTTATGAACTAGGTCTCTTTGAGTGGATTCTCCTTTGGGGGCCTTCATTTTTTCTGCTATTCCTATTCCACCCACAAGGAACCTGAATGAAAGCTCAACCAACTCTGGGGGTAAAATGATGACTAAGACACATTCCCTGAAAGCTGCCATTCTAGCTGGGAAGACAGATTTGAAAGTGAAGAGTCAGCAAATTGTGATAATCTCCATAAAATGAGGGGTTCTTAGCAGACTCCTCAAAGTTCCCTTAAGTTGCAGAATCCTAGAGCTGTAGTGAGTGTTGTGACGTGTGTAAACAGCAATGTAGTGATAGTTGACCTGGTTTCCAGGACTTTGCAAATCGTCTTGGCAGCTTTGTTCAATAGCACATTTCCAGTCAGTAGTTCCAATCAGTGGTTCTGTGTTTGACTCGTTGTCATTATAACGGGGTCCATCAGTGATCCAATGACAATGTGACAATGCTTTGTCACTCCAGTGACAGGTACAGTAGATTTTTCTCACATGGAAATTGTTCTCACTTCCTTTTCTTATGTCTCACTATACTGCAGAAAGTAGGAAAACTAAAAATTATATTCCCCAGACTCTCTTGTGCCAGGGAAACAGACTACACTCCTGGTCCTCTCAATCAGAAGCACCTATACAAGGCTTAAGTGGAATCTATGTTTTGGGGGGAGAAGGAGGGTAGAGGCTGGGAAAGGCAGGAAAGATCTGCTCCAGCAGGAGGTCTGATTCTGAGTCATTACTGAGAGCTTCTTCTGGTCCTTCTGCCCTACCAATTATTTTGTAAGCCACTTAAAACCTCGTGATAAAACTTTTTTCCTTTCAACTCTCCACAGTTGTTTCTACTGAATGCAACTAAACCTTAAACAACACAACACCTGAGCAGAAAATAAATTCAGATGACAGTGGTGTTCAGCTGACATTGAAGTAAACCAGACTGCATCAAGGAATGTGTGCCTGTCCATTTAGCTCCTAAATAGAGCCTAAGCCACAGGCTCCTAATTTTGAAGTTGTCTCTTAAAGCAGGTATTAAACCTCCAGAGGCTTGTTCACTTCAGCAATATGGTGGGCAAGGCTGGGATAATATAACAGTGTCCTGACCTCATGACTCTGTGTCTAGCAGATGAGACTGCACCTAGATATGAGCATCCTGGGGTCTGGGGGACATGGCAGGATTGTTCATTTCAATCTAGTGAGTAAGCAAGGGCTCCAGCAGTCCACCCAAGAGAATCACCATCTTTGTGTTCTGCGATGAGTAAGCTCCCTAAACACTGGCCAGTGTTCATTAGGATCTTATGTTTTGGGGGGAAGCAGTAAGGCCCTATTTCTCCAAGAAGAGGAATACAAGAGTAGAAAATCAGTGAGAACTACTACAAGGCTGCCATTTCCTCCATATGCATCAGTTCCTGGGAGATTGATATCTTGTGAATGTAAAGCAACAAACAACTCAGCAAGCATTTATCCATATTCCACATGGGACATTTGCCCATGTATAGCAGGCGGCCCTGCCTGCATCCCCCCACTAGTCCCGGAATCTTTTCTATTTCAAAAATAATAAATAGGAAGCGAGGAAATTATATCCTAACAGAGAAGCATCCATTCCATTGGCTCATTTCCCAAGACCCTTGACTTTGGAAGAATATTTTAGTTTCAACCTTTCTCTCGGTGCCATAAACACTGCAGCAGCAATTTATTCCTTTCCAGCAGCCATAAAAATTATCCCACTTATTTCTCAAAACCATGGCAAATTAACACCTTTGACCATCTCTCAGGCTCTGTCTTTCTTCTCATGGTTACAAACACATGAACAATTTATGATAGTCCATGGAGAGTTATCCTTTCTTGCATTGCAGATAGAAACTCCAGCCAGCAATCTCCATACTAATCTATCCTATGCTTAGCTCAAGTCTGTAGAAATAAATCTAAAGTAACATTTTCCAAAATGGATTTTATAGCTCACCAGTTCTACAAAACATTATTATGTGTCCCACAAATAAAGTATTTACTAGTCAAACAAGTTCTGGAACCATTGCATGTGTTCAATTTCAGACTGCTTACAAGCAGTGGGATTATTGGATAGATCCTGTGCTAAAGAAGCCTTTAAACTTCAAGTTTGGTTAGCTCAGAAGTCCTCAGTTTACTTACATGGAAGAGTTTTATACTTGCTTTTTCAGTGGCCTATGAGTACCAGTTTGGGTAGATGATGACATCTGGGAATAGAAAGTTGACATGCAACCAGGGGTTTGACCATGAGATGAGTTTCCAAAGCACCTGATACTGATAAGTGAGACTCCTAGCCCTAGGAACTTGATCTGGAGAGAGAGAGAGAGAGAGAGAGTGTGTGTGTGTGTGTGTGTGTGTGTGTGTGTGAGTGAAGAGGAAAGGATTCTGGTTGAGGAGGTACCTGCTCTTTGCTGGTCCTGAGAAAGCAAGCGTAGGACTGAATCATGGGGGTGAGGATGTCAAAAGACTACACTGCGGTGAGCAGGGAGACTGCGGAGCCTTACTCCTCCAAGGTGCTTCCAGACCAGGGCAGCAGCAGCAGAGAAGCAGAGGCGCCCCTTTCACTCTATACCTACTGAATCAAGAGCTTCAGTTTTACAAATTCCCTAAGTGACTTGTGTGCACAAGAGAAGCTGACAATCACCAGCGTTAGGTTGTGGCTCTCCACCCTACCTGCACTTCAGCATCAGCTGAGGAGCTTGAGAATGTAGATTCCTGGGATCAACCCCCAGAGATTCAGACTCCGATGTTCTGAGGCAGAGCTAAGCCATAAGTGTTTTTGAAAACTCCCTGCCAGGCATCCAAGACTGAAAACCATTGATCTAACCCAGAGGAGTGCTATGGGTAATGAGAGCAAGTTTAGGGGTCTCTGGAGACACCATAAGGACTGCCACACTCTGCCTTTTCACATTGACTCTCATTGGGGTTGATGAGTGGTGCCTTTGGAGCCAGCAGAGAGGTTCCATGAGATGATTTAGAACCACCTGAAGGGTACTTACAGACTCGCAGAGTCCGCGGCACAGATGCTCTATCAGGTAGGAGAGCCACATTCCCCTTGGGCTCAGCTTCAATGCGGTCTTCCCAAAGCAAGTTGGGAGTTGTTTCCTTCTATTTTCTCAGGATCTCAGGACTTCCTTGGAACAGCACCCTGGTAGGCAGGGACACATACAAAATGGAAAGCTAGAGGTCATGGGACTGAACGCTCTGCTTCTTCAATCGGTGAGAGTCATCTTGAAATCTAGTCTTAGATAGAGAAACTGGGGTTGGAATGAGAATTTCAAAGAGAAAGGGCACAGGCTTAGAGTTCCAACACTGGTCACAGATGCTTTGGAAATTTCAAAAACAGTTACGTGTATCAAGTGGTTCCATGCATCAGGTAATTGGCATGAGCTCCTAGTTCAAGTGTCTGTGTGTATGTGTTCACTAGGAGGTAACTATTAGCATCTTTTCAGGAGAAGAAACCAAGACTCCTGGAAGGTAAATGCCCTGGAAGGTTAAGTTGGAGACCTGGTTCTGCATCTCTTCCTGAACAATTCAGGCTATTCCTGACATATACACAGACCAGTCCTGCTTCAGCCCCAGGGAAGACATGAGTGATTGTTCATCTCACTGGACATTCTGATATTGGGCAACCTGAAAATTGCAAGTCATCAGAAATTAGAGCTACCCATCAGTTTGTGTGATGTTTTCCCCTTGCATTATAGCTCATCTTCTGCTCCTGGCTTCAGAGACACATGCTGATACAGATAAGGCATGCTTGGTGCATGCACTTCAGCAGTGATGAGTGAGCACAGATAAAATGTCAAGAGGAACATTGGAGAAAGTAAAATGCTAATGCAGAACTTAGAGACACAGAATTAGTCAACCTCCCAACATCTCAGGTAAGGGGGCAAACAGTGATTGTCACCAGTGTACCCTGAAACAAGTCCCCTCAGGCCTGCTGGGGCAGGGAGGAAGCTCATCTGCCATCGGGTAAGTGTGGACATGACACAGGGCAAGTCTGTGAAACTGGGCACAGGTAGGTATTCTTCATGAGCCTAGCTCATGCTAGGCTGGCATCTACTCTGATGTCAGGTCCCTGGACTGCCTTCCCAATCAGGAGATCAATGGAATCATGAAAAGTTAACCCATCACTGCTGACCAAATACTTCCTCCTTAATGGTCTGTGTCACTTAGAGAAGGTATTGACCTGGTGGGCATGTACCTGCACTGTATGTATATCTTTGTCCATTTATGTAAAGCCTGTTGGTATTTTAATAAGGTCATGGTGGAGGCAAAAAATAAATCCTCCCCTTACTTCATATTCTCTAGAGATCTGTGTCAAAACAATAGATCACCCCATCCTTCCTCAAGAGTATCGGTTCATTCACAGTCTCTTATGGGCTGCTGAAATATTTCTCTGGGACTTGCGTCATTTAGATGAAAATGATCTGTCATCAATTCTGTGGCCTTGACTTCAAAACGTGCTTGGATCTCAGTGGGGAGGCTGGGGACAGAAAGGTCATCTTGCACTGAGCTGAGTCATGGCAGGACCTGCATTATAAGTCACAGAGTCCATGGGGCATACCTAGAGTCCATGGTATGCCACCATTGTCCACTAATGTGCAAGGATGTTTGATCTCTTGGGCAGAAAGTCTTTTCAATTAGATAAAAGATGACCTCTCTTGATTTTGGAGTCTATCTAGGGCAAGAGCAGGGTAAGTAGAACTAAGACATGGTCTTTCAAGGAGGAGCTAATGACACTGGAGTATGAATCTATTTTTCAACCAGTGCACTAGAAATCAGGGTATGGGAATGGAGGGGAAGTCAGGAACACCAAGAGTAGAGTTCCTGTTTCATGTCCTTGCCACATAAAGACTGGTGAGATGAGGTTCATAACTGGAATGGTGCTGGAATCCTGGGGATCAGCAGCAAAATTCCACCCCTTCCTGTTGGGAACAGGCCTTCTGCTCTGCTCTTCTCTGGCACATAGACTGAGAGGACTAGCCCAGGCAACAAAGTGAGGAGGGAAGGCAGGGACTGGCAGCCTTAGCTGGCAATGGCCTTCAAGGAGCCCCATGCTCCTCGCATTTGATCCTATCTGCCTGCCTTTCAGTGGCCTCTAAAAACCACCCCGCTCTGTCATCCAGTTTTGCTATGTCACCCATTCCACTGGGACCCCTTACTCAGTCTCTCATTTATCCCCACTTACCTTCCTCTCCACCCTGAATGCACCCAGCTAGGCTCAACTCAATGCTCCATGGCTTCCTTCATCTTGCTTATTTGTTTGGAATTCCTTATTTGGAATTCCTTCTTTCTTCAGATTGGCCTCTCACCTCAGCAGACTATTTAATCTTCAAGGCAAGGTGAAGATATTTCCTTCATAAACTCTTTACCAACTGCTGCATTTGACCACCACTTCCTGAATCATGAGCAGGTCTCTAAGTGTGCCTTAAGATTGAGTCTAATTCTACATGGTCTTTAATGTATGTTCTTGCATTATGTCACCCTCCTCATGATGCTTGATTCAGTAAGCATCTATTGAACATCAACATCTGCCACATATGTGGAGCTGTAGACTAATGTCTAAGGCAATCCTCAAACATGAAAATAGCACCTGCTGACTCAGTTCAGGACATGCTAGACACCTTCTACAAGTATTACCTCTGTCTCTCACACTGAGTTTTAAGCATGGTTTACAGCACAGTATGCTGGAAGGCATTGGAGGCTGAGTCCTACTGACCATACTGGGAGCCTTCCCACTATCCCAGTGAGCACATCTTCTGCCACTCTCTGGCTTGCCACTGTCTTTAAGGCCTCCTCTTCATAACTGCTGACCCCATATTAGATGGGAATTACTCCCAGGGTTTTGTCCAGCCCCCTGACCAAAGCTGGGTCAACCATTCTCATTTTTTTTGGTATTTGTAATTTAGATTCCAGTGACTATTATGACAATATAGCCAAAGAGGCCAGGGTACCATATTGTAGTATCTATTTTCTACCATGTACAAAAAAAAGCACAGAGAGAGTCTCTCTTACACACACACACAGAGGCAGAGACAGACAGAAGATATGAATTAAGGAAATGCACAAAGCAGAGAGACAGGGACGGGGGAAAAAGAAGGAGAACTCAAGAAAGATTAGCTGATGTCATTCCTTACATTGTCTGGGTTCCTGTGAGGCTGGAAGTGCTTCTTGCCCTTGTTCCTTGAAACACATACCAGTATTACCTTCCAGCCTTTTCTTATTTATTGAAGTTGGCTAAACTGGGTGACTATTACTAGTGAAAACATATGCACCACTAACATGCACAATGAGACAAGCTATCATTCTGTTTCACAGATCTAGTGACTGAGTTGCAGCCCCACTGTCTTCAGTAAATGGGTTGAAATGGAATCCGGGAGTCTAATATTCTTCCTTATGCTTAAAACCTTACCCAGAATTAAGCATCTTGGGTACAGAGCAGGGTTAAGGTGGCCCAGAAGGTTCTGGTGGAGGATTCTGGGAGCCTTGGTGCTGGGTTGGAGTGGTAACATATCTGAAGAGATATGTTCTTATAGCTCTAGTTCATGACCAACTTTACAGACCAACTTTACTTCAACAAAACAAAAATAGCCATAAACACCACAATTAATGTGCAAGGCCTCAACTGTTAACTTATTTTCTTATTAGATTGTGAAATTCTTTGGTGAAATGATTTGCTTCTTCTAGCTCTAGCCTCATTTCCCTTCCTTCTTTCTCTTCATTACTTACTTGATGTCCCCTGGCTGTTCCCTTAGTCATTGCCTCAGCTCTGAATTGGCTTTGAGTCACCAAAGGGAACCCATCCATCAGCCATTGAAAGGGGGCCTGGAGGTCATGTCCCCATGTTGACAGTGCCATTTGGGGTTGTCTAGGGTTCGTCTCGTCAACAATTTCCCACGCTGCCCTCCTTACATAAGTGGATAATTGGGATGGGCAGCTAAAGGCAGCTGTCTCCCCATACCCCAGAAAACATTAATCAAGAGAACAGCGGTGGGGCTTGCTCTCCTGGCAGTTTATTACAATTTCTGTAACAAGAGGAGCCAGGGGTAGGTAAGGTGTTATCCTCTCCCGTCATTTCTAACAAAATATCCCTGAACAGCAGGTCCACAAGGACAAGGTGAGGCCATTCGCCATTCCAAATAACATATACTTTTTTGAAAATAAAAGAAGCAATTTAAGCATTTTGGCTTCCCAGGGTGAGTTGGCAGGCACACTTCTCATCTCGCAGATGCCTTCGGGTGAAGGTGTTTTAATAAGAGAGAAAGTGAAAAGAAGATAGCAGGACACGCCAGAGGCAGGGAACAACCATGGAGTGTGGGGTATGGAGCCACAGGCCGAGGGGACCAGAAGTGGGGGGTGGAAGTGGGCAGGAGAGGGTGTGGGTGCATGAACATGGAGAGACATGAATTAGTTCTGCTTATACATATAGGCAGGGTAACTGGAAGCCCCTGGCTGGAGTATTACTAATGACAACTGATAGGTGAGAAGTTTAATTCTATTTATTTTACTTCTTCATTTACCCACAAGATAAGAGAATGTACAAATGATTATTCCATCACGGGAGGAAGGGGAGGGAAGGAGACAGGCATTTCCCAGTGATATCACCTAAAACCCTGTACCTTAGTGAAGACCTGGGTATAAAGACACTCTTCTGTTAATCCTTCTGTTTTCTACCCATTGAACAGACCTACGCACACAGCCACAGCTCTCTACAAGCATTCTTAGAAGGTAGGCTTTGGCCCACTGCAGTGGCAACATGATATAGTGGTTCCGGAGCGAGAATGTTGGGATTGAAGCCTGGCTTCTCTGCATGCAGTGACCCTGCACAAATCCCCCCATCTCTCTGCATCTCCGTTTCTTCACCACTAACTGGGAGTGACAGTAGCACCAGCTTCACAGAATGAGTATTAAATGAGTTAATGCCTGTGAAGTGGTAAGAACAGTGTTCAGCACATGGGAGAGCCAGCAGATGCTGGCTATTCTTTTTCAAATGACTTTGGAAGATGCCCATATATATTCCAGACCCAAGATGCAAAGAGGATGAAGAGAAAGAACCTGCCTCTAAGCATTCATGTTCCACATAGATGATTGTCAAAAATAACAAGCGATCCTGTTTATTGAGTATGTGCTATGTGACAGAAATTACACTAGACTGACTAGAACAGGAGCTATTTTACCTATCAGGTCAGGCACAGAGAGGTTAAACAACCAGACAAAGTCACACATCTAACAACTGTGTAGCCAGAGCTCAAAACTAAACCTGCCAGAGACTATCATCTAGCCTCTCCAAGGCTAGATTTTTGCATTGTTACCACTTCATTAAAGAGAATTTATTTTTCTCCTTCAACAAGATGACACAAATAGCCCATCCTAGAACTTCTCTTCTTCTTCACTGAATCCTAGTCCCTTTTCCTTCAGAAAATTGATCACAGTTTTCAATAGTGTTTATATGGTTTTTCTTTCTCTCCCAGATTATTAACTCCATGAGGGTAGATGACAGGTCCTCTGTTTTGCTATATAATAACTTTGTTGCCTATCTAATAACTAACATTGTGGGCCAGCATATAGAAGGTGCTAGGTAAATACCTCTGAAGAGCCAAAGCATGAAAACTGCCTCTCGGAGAGTAACCAGAAAATCAGACCATTTCTTCACTGCTAACCTGAGAATATGATGAAGATGTAGGGAATCTATATCAGGGCCTCAGGGAAGGCTTCTCTCTTAGTTGCTGATCTGTCACTGGACCAAGGAAGCTGAGGTGCCTGTGCCATTCAGGAGGGAGAGTTTATCTTAAGCGAGTGCAGAGGCATGGATGTGGACAAAAGCACTGAAAATGTGAGAGCCCAGTCTACGGCCATACCACCCTGAATGTGCCTGATATCGTCTGAACATGCGAGAGCCCAGCTGAGGGGAGAGCAAAGATCATCACTGCTTTGGCATCCTTGGCTACCAGTTCAGGATAGCCACACAGGCCCTGCGGGTGACAAACCCAGGGTGAGTGCCTGTTGGAAGGAATTCCATGCATTCTCTGTGAGGGGCTACATTTTTATGTATGCTACAGAAAGGTTGTTTGAAGTCCCATTTGAAGGATAAATGAAGATGCCTTTTCCTATACTATCCACAGAGAGAGGCTGGCATTTAGATTAGGAACCCTTGTGTAGTTGAAAAATAAGCTTAGTAGTTCAAAATTCTGTAGGCTAGAAGTAGAAATCTCCCCACTCATGAGGCTGAAACAGGATGAACTTAACCTTGGTACCCTCAAGGTTAAGTTCAGGAGTAGATATTACCGGCCCATCAAGTCCTGGGCCAGGCAGCCTCTAATTTCTTGCTTCATCATCCCAAGGATGACCCTTTTGTCCTCATGGTCGAGAATACTCTCTGGTCAACTATGCTCCAGTGTTCCAAAAAGCAGGGTAAAGAAGAAGGAGTTGGGCAGTAAACACCTTCCAGAACACTCTACTTCTATCCCACTGGCCAGATCATAGCTATCCACAAAGTGAGTCAAAAAGCATGGTTTTGGTGTTCACGGGAGTTCTTGGCAGTCACCCAGTTAAAACTCTGGAGAGAACTAGTTCTGACCTGGGGATGGGCTACAGGTGGCAGACTCTGTCCAAGGCAAGTCCAGCCCTTTGCTGCACAATTTCACCAGGTCTATGGTACATGCAGTGAAGTCACTTCCTAGCCCAGGGTTCATGCATTCTCAAATACTTATCAGTGCCATGTCAAGCCAGGCTCATCATTCCAATGATGAAACGCTGTGGAACACTGGGTTCCAGAAAGCCGTGTGTGGAATTCAATGGCCAGGTGCTGGAACATAAAGCTCTCTACTGAAGCTGGGGTGGGAGGTCTGGAGCACTGTCTACCACCCTCCTGACAATGTCCTTTCCTCAAGGTCATGGTGTCCCAGCGAAGACCTCTGGTTTTGAATAGCTGTCAGGTTTTCCTGCCGGGAGAGGCCAGAGACTGACAGCTGCACTTTTCGAATGGCAGTAAATACATGAGTCAAGGTGAGGTACATGCAGACCCATGTTTTCTCTCCTTGTATAGGCCATTTCCTGCCCTGGAAAGTCTTTCCTTCCCACTCTGCTTGGCCCAGCCCTGTTTATCCTGAAGTGTCTCTCAAGTGATAACCTCCCATCAATCTTTTGAGGGTTTCCTTAATCAGTTGTAGTATTTTCTCCTCTCCTTTCCCAAAGCACCTTATAGGAATCTTTATTTTGTATTTTTTTTCCCTAGGATCACGAGGGCACCACCACACACCATCACTCCTATGCAGTTTTGTTTCACACATTTCCAGGGACCACACTGGATATCTGGCAATCAGTCTTTGTCTTAGGCCCAGAAAGTCAGCTTTTAGCCATCAGAGGACTATATTCGCGAAACACAAAGTTCATGGGGGATTCAGTGACCCTAATTACTATTTATTATTTGTTTTGAGGAAGGTATTTGTATTGTAACATATCTGCCCAGTTAGGCTGTCAGTTGTTTAAGGGTAGGGATTTTGCTTTCTTTTGCATCTCAACAAGTAGGGGGGTGTCTCTCAATTAGTACTAAATGTGATTTTATCCATACAAACAATGCACAGGCATCATCTAGAATGAGCCTTTTTTTTCATATACTGAAGGAAAAAAATGCTTTACCTAAAAAAAAAAAAATGCTTTAAAGATTTCCCACAGGCTCTTTGAAATAATTCTTCTAGTTCATTTTAACTTATTTATGGATTATCAAATATCAGCCTGAAGGAGGACTGTGGATTGGGAGAGATCAAACAAACAAATAACAATAAAGGCAGATTGTCAGGAGCCCCTGCCCATTAATGGCTTCCTAGAAAGGAGAGAGTAGATCTTCACTGGCTGTGGAAGCTGTTGAGAAAATAGGATTCTATGTTTAGAAATGGGATTAAGTCATAGTATTTACTTCCCACAGCCTGTGCTGGAAGCAAGAGCTCGGGCGGCAGAAGCTAGCAATCTGCGAAATGCTCAGGAAGATGCTACATACACATGAGGGATGCTGAAGGGGGCTGGGGCCTCTTGAAGTTCCTGAAAGTCTTTGGACATCAGCTGGGAGTTTGCCCAGGTCCTGGCTGCCAATGACGATCCAGTCCAGGGATCCTGGTGGATATTCTGTCCATACTATATTGTGATCACACGAGGTGGGGAGCATACCATGAATTTCATGAGTGGGTCTTGGCAGTATAGGATCGTTGGTACTACAAGTTCAGAAGATGGAAGAAGAAGGACTAGCAGGCCATGTGGACCTTCAGCCTAGACACTGATTTCTGTTCAGGGCACCAAACAAGGTATCATCTTGGACCCCGGGGGTTTTGAAAAGATGTCAGCCTAGCCTATGATTTCCCCAAGATAGAAATCCTGCCCAGACCCAGATTCTGGTAGCTGGGTGATGGGCAGATCATAATGTGAATGGGCAGCTAGAACACCCTGAAACCATACTGCCACTCACCACTCATGGAAACCAGTATTCTGAGCTGCAGTAATATTGGCAAAGGCACTGTGGCTGTCCCAATGCAAGGTCCTGATGCAAGCAATGTCCTGGGATCTCGAGGGTCCCCACCACACACCATCATACCTATCCAGTTTTGTTTCACACATTGCCAGGAACCCCACTGGCGATCAGTCTTTTTCCTAGGCCCAGAAAGCCATTTTTAACAGTCAGAGGACTGTGTTCCTGAAACATAAAGCTATGGAGGATTCAGTGACCCAAATGCAAGCCCTCAGTGAATGCTAATATTTCTTTCACACTTATATTTATTTACTTAGCCAAGCCTCATGTTCTCTATGCCATAAAACATAAGATTCTTCCTGGGAAAAGTAGAAAGCTTAGTAGTTTGTTACACAAAGTTAGAGAGCTGGGTTTGAGTCCACATGCTTCTACCTGCTATTTGGGATAAGTTTCTTAATTTCTCTAACCTTCATATCTGCACAGTGACTATAACAGTATGTACTCTGATGTATTGATTACATAATGTAAGCAGAGAGGCTAGCAAGACTCCTGATATTTACTAAATATAAAATATAAATGGTAACGTGAAAGTCATCATTATTATTGTTAGTAGCATTTCCACACAACTTAGAATATGGTAAGGAATGGGACAATAAATAGGAAATGCCAAATCAGTGGAACACGCTATCCATGTTCAAGGAACTTCCAGGCTAGTGGAGCTAGGATGGATGGGAGGCAGGTAAATTTCCTGGAGAGATGGGTGTGGGCAAGATGAGACCAGTGGAGTGGAGGGGGGGTGTGCATCTGCTGGCTCATCTGGGAAACATTGCAATTTAAGGAAGGATGATGATAGAGTTGCTTTTAATTATCTTAAAGACCCTTGTGCAAAATGGGATTTGGAGTTTGGATGGGGAATTATTGCCACAGCATGATCAGTCCTGATAGCCTGGCATATATCTCTGACAAAACAAGGAGTCCACAAGATAAATGACTCCAGCCAAACTAATTACAGGGAACTTTCACAGGCTAGAGGAAGAAGAAAGCGATCTCAAACCAGCTCTCCCAAAGTAAGCCTTCTCTGCCAAGAGCAACCAAGAACACCCACACAATCCCATCATCTGAGACTGATACTATAAAGGATAAAGTGGAATTGGGGCTCAGGACTTGCTGAAATCTGCTATGTACCCCTAACTGGTCCAGGCTCATACCACTTATGTTCTTGATTAATGGAGTTCTCTCCCCAAAGCAGGGATGGAAAGGCTTTCATTCCTTCTGTTAATCACAGAGTGCTATTCAAAACTCTCACCTAGTAGGTCAGTAAACTGAAGCTGGGTCGGCAGGAACCTGGTCAGTGTCACACAGCAATTCTATGCCTTTATTACTGCTTGGTGATTAAGATTAAATTCTTGCTCTGCTACTTGACAGCTGTAGGTCTGGGACAATCAAACTTTGGTTATCTCATCTGTAGAGTGGGGATTTCCTCTCTACCTTATTTTTCTTCATAAGGTGACTTACTGATTCCTATTTACCCAGGACTTCCCTGGTTTCAGTGCTGAAATATCGACATTCCTGAAAACCCCTTAGTCTCCGGCAAACCCTATTTCTCTGTTCAGTGATAGTGTGATTCTGTTTCAGGAGCTGGAATGACAGTCACTCAGACAGAGAAGATCCTAGTCTCAAGGAGCTAGCATCCTTATTCTATAAGGGAAGCTGGGTTAGATACATGTATGCAGTAATAAAATAGTACACACTCAACAAATGAGAATCACTTATCAGGCTCTATATTTTAATGCTTTACAGATACTACACCACTGTATCCTTATCACTGGATAGTATTCATAAATAAACACATACCAATCCCCAACTTTCAGATTTGGAAACTGAAGTTTTGCTCTATTAACTTAAAAAAAAAAAATCGAATTGCTAGTGAAATGTGAAGCCCGCATTTAAATACTGGGATTCCAGTGCTTGAGTGTTCAGCCTCGATGCTCTGTTCATGGGGACAGGGTAAACAGAGGATTCAGATAGGGTACGTTTATGGGAAAAGCTTCCTCCTTATGCAGGTGGTCGATCAGCTCCTAAAAAGATGTTTGCTTCCCCCCTCCAAGTTGACCCTCACAACTAGGCCATAGGCAGACACAGTGAAGGTTACCCCTCAGGCCCAGTTGCTCCAAACAACAGGCTCAGACATGGGAGCCCCTCCTCACAGTTTCACCTCCCCTCTCAGGAATCTTTTAGGGAGAGGTCCTGACACCATGCATGTGATCTAGCCAAGAGCAAAGTAGAGGATACATTTCTAGGGAGGAAGGGTATTTGACTTTGAGGAGCTTCTACCAGCAGAAGATGAAAAGCAGGCGAGACCCCAATGTCAGCCAGAGTTCTGTGCCAGGAGAGGAAATGGAACCCATTTTTCTCAGACCTTTGGGTCCCCTGGCAGATGACAGGCTGATGAACGAGAACCCTGCCTGAGAAATATTTCCAGTTTCTAAAGCTGACTGGTCTATCCATCTACCCAACCACATTTTTATAGAACTTACGGACTGATACAGTGGGACAGAGCTTTATTCATCACCCAACCCCACAGTCTCATTTTATAGATGAGGAAATTGACACCTAGTTTAGAGAAAATGACTTCTGAAGGTCACATAGGAAACCAAAAAAACAACTCTAAGCCCCAAAGAACCCAACTCCACACTCAAGGTGCATCTAAAAAGATGCACTGTTCTTCTGCGTGGTGGACTCTGAGATCACTCATGGGGTAACTGGCTCCCCTTCGGCACATCCAAGCTTGGCAAGGGGGAGGCTCTGGGAGAGGGGGTGGGGTGCAGAGTCTGCAGGAGCCTGGCTAGCCTCTCTTGAAAAGACAAATCTAAAAATGCTCTTGAGGCTGCCAATAAGCATAAGGTGTGAGGTGGGTAGAAAGGAGGTGGGGGAAGGAGATGGGAAGAAGGCCAGAAAGATTCAGAAAGGAGGGCTAGAGTGGGTTCCCAGCCCAGGCCAGACCAGAGCCACATTTTGGGCTTAGCACACTTAGTCTCCTGCACTTCCTCCTCACCGGGCACCTAGAGGGTGGGGGCTGTCAGAGAGCTACTACAAGTTCACCCTAGAGGGAGCTGGGTTCAAATTCCAGCTTCCTTATCACCTGTGACCTTGACTTCTGTACCCCCTCTCCTACTCCCACTGCCCTCCGGGTCTCCATTTCTTCACACACCTGAACTACAGGTTTACACGGCAGATCAGAGATGTAGTTTATAAAATGTTCTCCACAGGCTGGCCTGGGCTAGAAATCTCCAAGTAAGTGGCAGCTGGCACCACTGTCATGGAAACATCTTAACCAGAGTCGCCTTCTGTGCCATGTTGTGAGGAAGCCTCCAGGGTCCCCCAGCAGGGGCAGGTGTAGAGTGCAGCTACATCCACACTGAGGCCCCTTAGCTCTGCTTGCTTCATGGGACTCTGCTTCTCCTTAGTTTGAACGGCATTTTAGCACAGCACCCACTCTTGGTGTAGCTGGAACTACAGTGACCAAATCTCAGCCTTGCAAAGTGTATAAATTAGTGCAAAGTGTATAAATTAGCGGACAAAATGCAGTCAGGCTACAGAGGACTTCACTATACACCGCCTTTAACTGGGAGCCTCTCCAGAGCACTTAAAGTGCAATTTCCACTTGCCAAAATGCTGCCTCCCCCCTCCCATCGATGTCTAAGAACTTGCCTAGTGTAAATGAGAGAGTTGCTCAGACTTGCTGTGCTAGCCCCCTCCAGGCCTTCTCTCACTTTCTGAAGAGGTTCTTTGATTAGGCCCAGGCTGGGCAGTTGACCTGCAGGGAGCAGTGAGGGCACACCAGTGCCAGGTGGGCACCTGTGCTGGCACAAAGCCAACTGCTGTTCTGAGCTGTTCAATTCACTGCTGCTACTGCCTCAGGCCAGTGAGCACCTTGTCGCTCTGTGTTATTGGTAACACAGTTACCAGGAGTCCAAACGCTGATGGAGACAGGGGACAGTGAAGGAAGAAAGGGCCTACCTATGACACATGATAATCACCCCTCTTTGGTACCCCTGACTTTCTGCACACTCAAGACCCCTTTGTCCATCACCTCAGCCTCCCAGTTTACTATTCTCTGCCCTCCACTGAACAGAAGGATTAGAACTGAGGTACCCATGGCTGACTCTGCCTTCCCTGCTTTTCTGCTCATTGACTGCAGAATTGATGCCTCAGAGCTTTCCAGAAACTATGCTCAGTGTAGAGGCAGAGGAAAAGGTCAGAGGCAGTAGACATGAATCCAAGCCCAGTTATAAGGCCTTCACTTGGTCTCTTAACCCTACCAAAGCCCAGTTTTCCACCAATGAATTTGCACCAACTTGCACACCTCACAGTGGGAGAAGATGCAAGCAGCCAACCCAAGCACAGGTTCCCCTCATCTCCAGGATGGCAAGCCTGGGTTACCCTATAACCCAGAGATCCCTGGACCACCACCCTCAAACAGTCATCGAGTTCCTACCCATGTACGTGAAAGAGAAGAGCAACCACAGAGACTTTCTGTCTTCAAGACTACAGAAAGAGAGTCAGGCCCCTGCATGGAGTCACTGGCTGTCACAGCAGTACTGCCTGGTCTGCAGCCTGGCTTGAGCCCTGGGCTTCATCTGAAACAGGCTGGCTTAAGGAGCCCCTCCTCCTTGTTCTGGTGCTGGCACCATGCTGCCCTCATGGCTGGCACAGCTTGCTTCCCATAGTTCAAGTATCATCCCTCTGTGCTTCTTGTAGTTAGGGAACTGGCCTGATGCCCACGTCCTCCGGGACCAGGATTCTAATTTGGCCTGCTCTTGCCCATCTTGGACCCAACATGGAGGTTGTGGCCCTTGACCACACTATTCCTGGAACTGCCTGGGTACCCTTTCAGGTCTTAGGAAATATCTTTGGCCAGAGGGAGATGCATGTATATATGTATGTATGTATGCATGCATGTGTATGTATGTATACGCATGTATGTGTGTATGTGTATAAGTATACAAAGGATCTTAAAGTATTTGTATGCTCAAAATGGTGAGCTTCTTCAGATGCAAAGCCCAAAAATTCCAATAGTTTTTTTAAATTCAGATATGGAGAAAAATAATTTACTATATTGGTAGATCTCTTGCAATGATGTTTTGGGAGCCCTAAGTCAGAGCATTTTTAAATTGTTTAGGTGACTGGGTGTCTAGAAGATTTTATCCTTTTGCAGAAACAAACAGCATGGCTATTTAATTCGATTAAGAGTGAAAATACTAATGTAAGTCATTCCTGTTATATTTTTAGCACTGTCCTTTACATGAAAGGGCTCACTCAATCCTTACCCCAAAGTGCTTATAAAAGTCTTACTAATTATTGTCATTTCATAGATAGGCAAACTGAGGCTTAAAGCAGACAGATTACTAGTCAAATATCACTCTGAAGTTGGGAATCTGAGTTTATCCAGAAGTCTATATCCATTTCATCCTCTTTACTGTCCTCCTCACTGCACCCCTAGGACCCAGAATGTTACTTCACTGGTTCAATGTGCTAGTTATGTGTGAGCCACATCGAATTATAGTCATTAACACATGGGCTGACTCACACCCTAACAAGACAACAAATCCAGGCATGAGTTATCAGTTATTTCATAATATTTGTCTGTTAATTTCTCTAATTGTGCAGTCATTTGTCATTCGCTAGTGAGTGACAGCAGGCAAACAGTAGGAGGCACCAAAGGTTTAAGAAAAACATATGGGAGGAAAGCTTCCCTGAGAGGCATTTCCAGGCTGAGCCCATCTCCCCTGCCAGCTGGAAAAGCCGCCATCACTGTTTGGGAGGCAGAACACCCTGGCCAAGTTCCTGGAAACCTATTTGAAACAGACATGTCCACCCTGCCCGCCCTTCTCAGGTACACTCTTTTTTTTATGTTCTAAGCCAGTATTCAGCAGGGGTACACCATTTTGTCACTGGAAACATTGGCAGAGACCCTTCGTCAGGAATAGGGCACCCTCCTGAGGGCAGAGATTTACCAGAAGCCAGGTGATGAGAAGGCAGAGCAGTGCTGATGAGCCTCCTGTGCCCAGGGAAACGGGGTGCTGAGATAAGCTGTACCTCCCTCCAGCTATGTTATACCTGTTCTCTGCACAACATGGCTACCCACCCCTCCATTCTCTGATTGGAATAGGTACTCAAAGGTGACCAAACCATAGATGAAACAAAAAATGGGTCTTTGAGTCTCAATCCAAGAATGAATTCTATCACCCCTCACTTGGAAATGGAGAACAATGGCTCAGACAGAACCTGGACCCTGGAGCAGGACTGGGGATGAGTTAGATGGTGGCTCCCATGGGACAAAGATATGGGAATGTGGAAACTCTGAGTGAGTACAGGAAAAGTACAGGTGCAAGCAGGAAAGGGGAGCTTACTCTCAGAAAGAGGAGAGGTGAGAATGCAAGAAGATTAAGAGACTCTAAACCAAACCGGGAGCATCTGGAATCCCTCTACCTGTCCTGTCACTGGGAGGTTTGACTGTACAAGAGTCCTGTTCCCGAATTCCTGTAAAATCCTCCATCCACTTTGTGAATCCCTTTATCTTAATGTACCAACTCCCAGGTTTTTCCAAGAACCTGCCAAATAAGCTTCAGTTCCCTACCACTAGATAGCACTGCCTTGGGAAGGGAGCACAAGAACACTGCCTTGGCAAGTGAGTTCCTGCCTTTCCCCACACCACACCCCCTCTCAGGATGCTCAGAAACCACAGGAGTCTTTTCATTCCTTCCTTCATTAGCTCCTTGGAGTCCAGCCCTTGCCTTGCCTCACCCCTGCTTCAAGCAGCTCCTCATCCAAGCTGTTTACAAAGCTTTGTACATTTGCTTATTGCTCATTCCCAAGTTCCCAGCCTCCTACTTGACTCCCTCTCCTACTGTGATCCTTTCCCTGGCTCCTGCTGAGCTCGGGCTCATTTACATTTCACTCACCAACCTCATTTAGTTAATTTTCTATAGTTAATTCAATGTTCACCAAGTAGCCCTGGATTGCATTTGCATTCATCACCTTCTGGGGCTCTGAAGGGTTTCTGAGTGGTGGCTTCCCTGCAGAGCCCCCCACTTATGCAAAGGCAAGAAAACAGCACACACTAATCACATCTTGGAGCAAAAGATGCTGTTGCAGGGTCAGCTCCACAGCCTCCTCTGGCAGCAGCCCCAGGGGTCAAGTCCCTGGAGGGAGGGCAGGGAGTGCTCTTTGCCGGGTCAGCTCTGCCTGGAGGAGACACTGACCTCAGCCTTCCTACTTTGTAATAATTCACCGTGACTCCATCTCTAGGTTTATTGCCTGCTGCGCAAAGCATCTCTTTCACCTTTGCCTAAAATAGCTTAAGCCTCAGGGGGTACACCTTGCCTATACTATTATAGGGGCTGAGAAATAAAAACAACAATAAAATTAAAATCTTTATGAAATCACAGAAGATAGTGTATTTGAGTGTGAGTCCATCCCCGAGAGACATTGGGCCATAGGAGCCAAAGGCAACATGATGCATCACCTCTGTCTACCTCTCCCAGCAGGCTGGCTAAGTCCAAGCAGGCATTATGGTGGCATGACTGTCAGATCACCTGGTCAGTCCCCTGTCACTGGGAGAGACAGATGATAAATTCTGTTTTGAACCTTCTATAGCTACTCAGTTAGAGAAGGCGAACAGATAGCAAGAATAGTAGCTGGATTCCGCAGTTCTATTAAATAACAGGTTACAAGGTTGTCACAACCATCTTCATCCCCCCAAGCAGTGAAAACTGGATCCTATCACTTACAAGTGTCCCTGTATTTGTCATACCTCAGGTATTATTGGGAAGGAGTGGTTTGATTCCTTTCATTTGAGTACAAATGAAACTTAGTACATATGTGGAACATTCTAGAAAATCACCTGTAGCATGTATAGGAGATGTTTGTTTTACAATGCTGGCTCAGTTTGCATCAGCATTTACTGTCCAGTATCTCAGTGGACTGTGACATTAAGTAGTAGATTAGTGGTGGGACCATAGCACCTCACCCAACCCCTTAGTAAAATGCTGTGAGCAGCAAAATCTAGCTCACAATGTGTACTCAGAGGCCTAATTTTCTCTGAGGGCACAGAGGCACAAGTTCTGGGAAGCACTCCTAGTTCTTCTCTCATTATCCATCCTGCCCCAAACTGCACCCTGATTGGCTGCTTTTGTAGCTCTCCTTCATCTTAACTGCCTCATCAGTTGTGCTGAACATCTCTTCCTCTGACCTGAAGCACAGATGAACTGCTACAGTTCCCAGGAGGCAGACCAGACACAGACCTCCACCCAGCACCTCCTGGGGGGATGACACACGTATATAGGTCTTGTTTTTGTTTTCAAAAAGCTGCCAGCCTTTTGAGTAATTGACTTCAGGCGTATGATTTTTGTTTTGTTTTGTTTTTTTACTGTGTAAAGTTCTTATTTTTTTCTTTATTTATATATACATTTCACATGATTGTAATCCCAGGGATTTGCCTCCCTCACCCTCCCCTCCATTCCCCCCTTTCCCTCCTGCTCAAAGTTATGTGCTTCAGTTTGGTGCTTAGGTTGTTTTGACTTTTCCTTAAGGCTTTTGTTTATTTTTTCACTATATCCCATATATTAGTGAAGCCATTTGGCTTCGTCTTTTTCTTTTTGACTTCTTTCTGCTAATATGATTTCTTCTAAGTATATCCATGTTGTCATAAAGTTGTCGAATTTGTCATTTTTAATTGATAAGTAATATTCCATCATGTATACATACAACATTTTTTTCATCCAGTCATCTGTTTTGGGATGTTTAGGTTGCTTTCATGTCCTTGCAATTATAAATTGTGCTACAGTAAACATCCAAGCACAGGTATCCCTTTGTACCCACATTGAGGTCTCCTTTGGGTAGATTCCCAGAAGAGCAATTGCTGGGTCAAATGGTAGTTCCATTTTTCATTAACTTGAGGGTCCTCCACACAGCTTTCCATAGTGGTTGGACTAGTTTACATTCCCACCAGCAGTGTAGTAGTGTTCCTTTCTCTCCATCTCCTCGCCAGCAATTCTTGTCGCTCATTCTTTGGATGTGGGCCATTCTTACTGGTGTAATGTGGTATCTCATTGTGGTTTTGATTTGTGTTTCCATATTGCTAGTGATGTTGAGCAATTATTCATGTGCCTGTTGGCCATTTGTATTTCCTCTTTGGAGAAGTGTCTTTTTAGTTCTTCTCCCCATTTTTTGATTGGGCTTTTTGTTTTGCTTTTGTTTAGTTGTGTGAGTTCCTTGTGGATCTTCGTTATTAAACCCTTATTTGCCCTCTTGAGGAGGGCAAATTTTTTTTCCCATTGGTTGGGAAAAAAAATAGTTTTTCTATTGTCTCTTTTGCTGTACAGAAGCTTTTTAGTTTGATGTAGTCCCATCTGTTTGTTTTCCATCATTTTTTTGCCATCTGTAGATGTTCCCAGAAAGGGATTTCTGAATTGTAATTCATGGAGGTTTTACCCAAGTTTTCCTCTATGTATGTTATGGTTTCAGGTCTGACCTCTAAGTCTTTTAACCATTTTGAGTTGATTTTTGTACATGGTGTGAGGGAGTTGTCTTGGTTCATTTTTTTGCATGTCTTAGGCCAATTTTCCAAGCACCATTTACTGAAGAGGCTATCTTTGTTCCAAGTTAAGTTTTTCACTCCTTTGTCAAAGATTAGTTGACTATATATGTGTGGTTTTATTTCAGGGCACTCAATTCTGTTCCATTGCTCTGACTGTTTGTTTTTGTACTCGTACTACGCTGTTTTAATTATTATGACTTTGTAGTATAGTTTGAAGTTTGGAATTGTAATACTTCCATTCTCATTTTTTCTGGTCAGGAGGCTTTTTGATATTCGAGGTCTTTTGTTATTCCATATTAATTTCAGTAATTTTTGTTCTATCTCTTTAAAAATGTCATTGGGAATTTTATTAGGATTGTGTTGAATCTGTAGATTGCCTTTGGTTGGATGGCCATTTTGATAATATTAATTCTTCCAGTCCATGAGCAGGGAATGTCTTTCCATTTCCTTATGTCTTCTTCTATCTCTTTTAGCAGCATTCTAAATTTTTCTTTGTATAGTTCTTTCAGGTTTTTTGTTAGGTTTGTTCCCAGGTATATTTAATTTTTTTTTGGTGTGATGATAAATGGGATGGTTTTTCTGATTTCTTCTTCTTCTATTTGACTTTTTGCATATAGGAAAGCTACTGACTTGTGTGTGTTGATTTTGTATCCAGCTACCTTACTGAACTGGTTTATTATTTCAAGCAATCTTTCTGTGGATTTTTTTGGGTTATCTATATAGAGAATCATGTCATCAGCATATAATGATAGCTTCAGTTCTTCTTTACATATTTGTATCCCTTTTATGTCTTTCTCTTGCCTTATTGCCCTAGCTAGAACTTCCAGTACAATGTTAAAGAGTTGTGGGGAGAGTGGGTATTCTTGCCTGGTTCCAGATCTCAACTGGTATGATTTTAGTTTTTCTCCATTTAGGATGATGTTTGCCATAGGTTTGTCATAGATAACTTTTATTATGTTGAGGTAAGTTCCTTTAATCCCTAATTTCTCAAGGGCTTTTATCATGAATGGATGCTGGACTTTGTTGAATGCTTTCTCTGCATCTATTGATATTATCATGTGTTTTTTTTTCTCTTTGTTGATGTGGTATATTATGGTAATTGATTTCCAGATGTTGAACCACGCTTGTGTCTCTGGGATAAATCCCACTTGGTCATGATGCATAATGCTTTTTATGCATTGTTGGATTCAGTTTGCCAGGATTTTGTTTAAAATTTTTGCACTCATGTTCATTAAGGTAATTGGTCTATAGTTTTCTCTCTTGGAGCTGTCCTTATTTGGTTTTGGTATGAGTGTGATGATTGCTTCATAGAATGTGTTTGGCAGTTTTCCTTCTTTCTCAGTTTTTTGGAAAAGCTTTAGTAGTGCAGGCATTATTTCATCTTTGAATGTCTGGTAGAATTCATATGCAAAGCGATCAGGTTCTGGGCTCTTGTTTTTAGGTAGAGTTTTGATGACTGCTTCAATTTTGCTGCTTGTGATTGGTTTATTTAAGTTCTGAATATCTTCTTTGTTTAATTTTGGGGAGTTGTGTCTTTCTAAGAATTTATCCATCTCATCCAGGTTGTTGTATTTATTGCCATGTAGTTGTTCATATTAATGTCTTATTATCCTTTGGATTTCTTTTGTGTCTGCTGTAATTTCTCCTCTTTCATTTGTGATTCCATTTATTAGGATTTTCTCTCTTCTTTCCTTCATGAGCTTTGCAAGGGGCTTATCAATTTTATTTATTTTTTCAAAGAACAAGCTTTTGGTTTTGTTAATCTTCTGGATAGTCTTTTTGGCTTCTAGATTATTTATTTCTTTTATTTTTGTTATTTCTTGTCTTCTGCTGGATTTTGGGTTTTTTTGTTGCTCTTTTTCTAATTTTTTTGAGTTGGTAGATTAGGTTGCCTTTTTTTTTGGTTATTTTCTTGGTTTTTGATATGGGCCTGTATTGCTATGAGCCTTTCTCTTACATATGCTTTTGCTGCATCCCAGACATTTTGGAATGTTGTGTCTTCTTTGTTGTTTGTTTCAAAGTAAGTTTTAATTTCTTTTTTAATTTCTTTAATTACCCATTCTTCCTTTAGTAGCATGCTGTTCAGTCTCCAAGTGTTGGGTGTTCTTCTTGCTTTCTTTTCATTGTTGATTTCTAGTTTGATACCCTTGTGGTCTAAAAAAAAGTTGGTATTATTTTAAATCTTTGTGTATTTATTCATGTTTGCCTTGTGGCCTAGTATGTGGTCAATTTTAGAGAATGATCCATGTGCATTTGAGAAGAAGGTGTATTCTTTTCCTTGTGGGTGTAGCATACTGTAGATGTTTATTAGGTCCATTTTGTCTAGGTCTTCTTTTAAGACTTTTGTGGCCTTGTGTAGCCTTTGTTTTTTGATCTGTCCTTTGTTGAGAGTGGGGTATTGAAGTTTCCTACTACATATGTGTTTTCATCTATATTTGTTTTCAGTTCTCTTAGTAGCTGTCTTATGACTCTTGGGGCACCCTCATTTGGTGAGTATACATTGATAATTATTATGTCTTCTTGGTTGGTTGACCCTTGAACCATTAGGTAGTGACCTTTTTTTATCCTTTGTCACTTTTTTTTAATTTTGAAATCTGCTTTGTCTGCTATGAGAATGGCTACCCTTGCCTTTTTGGGGGGGCCATTTGCTTGTAGAATTGTTTTCCATCTTTTTACCTTCAATCTATGCTTGTCTTTTGGGATCAGATGTGTTTCTTGGAGGCAGCGGAATGTTGGGTTCTGTCTTTTAATCCAGTCTGCAACTCTGTGTCTTTTGATTTATGAGTTTAGCCCATTGATATTTAGAGTAATTATTGATGTTTGAGGGTCTAACCATGAGTTCCTGGTGGTCATTTGTGATTCTGTCTTAGTTTTTTCTTTCTTTTCTTTTTATTATTCATTCTTTTTATTTTTCTGCAGGTTTTGATCTTAGAGCTTCTTGCACAAGTTCTTGGAGAGTGGGTTTGGTGGTAGCAAATTTCTGTAGGCTTTGTTTTTCTAAGAAGGTTCTGGTTTTTCCTTCATAAAGGAAGCTTTGCTGGGTAGAGTATTCTTGGTTGGCACTTTTTGTCTTGGAATGTTTTGAAGATGTGGCCTCATTCTCTCCTTGCTTGGAGTATCTCTTCTGAGAAATCTGAGGTCACTCTGATTGGGTTTTCCTTTGTAGGTTTTCTGTTTCCACTCTCTTGTTATTCTCATAATTTTTTCTTTATCTTTGGCTTTTTTAAGTTTTACTATGATGTGTCTTGCTGTGTTTCTTCTTTCATTAAAGTAGTTTGGTGTCCTTTTTGCTTCCTGTATGTCTATTTTCATTTCTTTCTTCAGGTTTGGGAAATTTTCCTCCATTATTTCATTGAAGAGCCTTTCAGATCCTGTATCTTTCTCTTCACCTTCTGGTATTCCAATTACTATTATATTTGTTTTCTTTAGGGTATCTGACAGATCTCTGATTTTTTCTTCTGTTTTCTTACTTTGTTTTTCTCTCTCTTTCCCTTTCTTCATTCTGTCTAATTCTGTGTCCTCTAGTGTGCTGATTCTTTCTTCTATTTCTTCTAATCTGCTTTCCTGGCTCTTCTCTGAATTTTTGAGCTCTTCTGTCGCTCCTCTTATTCATTGCATCTCCTGCAGCTTCTTATTTAGGGTTTCAATTTCATTTTTCTGTACGTCAATGATATTGTTCATTTTGCTGCATTCTTTTTTATATCTTTCTACTACTTCTTTTAGTTCATTGAAAGCTTCTACCCTTTTGCTTTCCCTTTTTTCCCCCTCTTCCTTGGCCTCTTTGAGTGCTTTTATCACGTTGATTCTGAATTCTTTGACATATGTAGCATTTCTTCCATGTCATCCATGTTGGTTTCTACAGATTGTTTATCCTTTGGTGGCAAGTTATTTTTCTTAGGGCTTGCTTGGGTATTATATTCTTCCTCCTTCCTGTGTTTTCCTTTCTGACTTGCTCTATGTATTGAGTGACTAATGCTCTAGTATTAGGCATGTTGAAGCCTATCTAGCTGTGCTTAACTCTGCCTATGTGCTTTTACTGCTATGGTGGTTATATCTTGTTTCAGTTGGCCATTTTGGGGGACAAGTTCCTTTTCAGTGAGTAGATGTGTGACTAGGTGTGGTTTTTATTGTATTGTCTATCTTCTTTTTCATTGTTTCCGCTCTTTCAGCTTAATAGACCTTAAATAGTTTTAGTGCCTCCAAGCGTCTAGGCTTGTTGTATAATTACTTTTGACTGGGGTGTCTTGCAGCTCTTTGGTAGCGAGTGTCCTTGTTTTCTAAATTTGCACTGGTGCCTGCGTGGTGCTGACACTTTTGGGCTTCAGGGTGTGAGCTGGTGGTCTTCAAGTTGGCTTTCCTGGCCTGAAAAACTCAGTCATGAATAGCCTGAATGGCCAAGGCCCATTGTTGTAAATTGCAGCCCCACCCTATCTCCCAGGAACATTTCCTTGACAACCGGGAGTAACTTCTGGTTGGAAGCTGGAAGCATCACCTGACCTGTGTGAGCTCCCCCAGCTGCTGGGGCTGCAGATCTTCTCAGCTGAGTTGGATTTCCCTGGGCCGGTAAAACTCAGTACATGCGAGCCTCAGCTTGTACCACGCTGGGCTTCGAGGTGCAAGCTGGTGGCCTTCAAGTTGGCTTTCCCAGGCCCTAAAAACTCAGTCCGCACCTAGCCTGAATGGCCAAGGCTCATTCAGTTGCCCGTATAGGTCTTGTACTTTGCACTATCAACTGCAAAGGTCTTGAGGCTACTTCAAGCCACTTGCCAGCTTGAGGCTGCACTGTGACAAATCATTTTTCATGAACCTGGAGGACCCCTGTATGGGGGAGGCAGTCTCCATCTGTTTTAGAGGGAATGGCTGTGTAGTGGCCTGCTCAAAATTGCACAGGAACCCTGTTGAATATTCTCTTGACATTTCCTTAAGAAAGTCAAGTTGGCAGAGATTCCAATAGCCCTTTAAAGGGGTGCTTTATTAAAGTCTCAGAACTGATTAGACAAGAGTCATGCTGGGCTTGTTGGATTCCATTATATTCTCTCATACCCCAGAAAGAAGCTGAGCTTGGCAGACAGCCTCCTTGGGAATCTGCAGGGATCAATGCTAAAGCCACATTTCCTCAGTGATCCAGAATGGGCTCCTCCCTTTCCTCACCACCCCTACCCAGGTCCCCCTGCAAGTAGCCCAGCATCCCACATGGGGCATTAGAGTTTTGCTGAAATGTAGTAGCAATTGGACACAGTACCAGGTTCTGAGGACTTAACATGAAGAAAAGGCAAACAGCCCCATTAATATTTTTATATTGATTGATGCTGAAATGATAATATTTTGAATGTATGGGCATAATTGGCAGAGTATGAATTTTCATTTCACCTGCTTGTTTTATTTCTTCAATAAGGCTGCAGAGAATGCAAAATTGCCTATGTGGCCTGTCTCATATTCCTATCAGCCAACACGTTCAGAGACATTCTAGTCTGAGAGGTCATCAGAGGCTCTGCAAGTAAAATGATGCGTGGAAGGGAGCAGGATGGATTAGGCTTAGATTCTGTCATGTCCATGCTCAGAAAATTCAAAAGGCTCCTCAGGATATCCTTCCCAAGACTCCCAAGGTCCCCAGCCTCCCCCCCAGGGCATTGCAGGACCATTGCACTGATAGGTCAATGTCCTCTTGTCCCAGCTCATTCCCTACAACTCTTGTTCTTCCTCTCTCTGGGAAGTCCCCTAGTCTGACTTTTCTTCAGCACCATCAGTCATACCCCACTGCAAAGCCTTTGCAGGTGAGTTTCCTCTGCCTTTCTAAGTCTGTCACCCTCCTGCCTCCCTCTTTTCATTCGTTCTCAATGGGAAGTCACTTCCTCATGAGGAAGTCACTTCCTCAAAGATTTATTCCTTGGTTCACCCTCAATTTACTCCTCCAATCTCAATTAGAACCAATCACCATGCACTACGCTGTTTTATTTTTTATCAGGTCTTATTACCACCTGACATTGTCCTACATTACCCTTCTCTTTCCTCCAGATAGGAAGCCCATCTTTGTCTGCCATGCCACCTGGCACATGCTATACACCCAGGGAATGTTTATTCAAAGAATATGCAATAGCCCTCCCCAACCTCCACCACCAAATGCTGGCATGAGCAGAGGTTAATACAGGACTGAATAGAGACAGGGTCCATGGATTGCACTATCTGTGAAAGGAGAGTGGCTTAGTGGCCTGCAAAGTCACCTGGTCGAAGTGCTTACATGCTAGCAACCTGCCACCACCCAGAAAGCCAGAGTTACCTTAACAAAGGGAGGAAACAGGACAAAGAGAACAAAACCACTCTGCTGTGCTCTGCAGCACTCATGGGGGACACAAATATTAGGGCTTACAGGAGAGGTGGGGTTAAGGTCCCTCTTGCTGGCCTGCAGGCTGTTTGATTTCACAGTAGCCTTTGGAAGGTACTTGAGGCAAGTGACACAGACTATCAATAATCAAGACCCTTCTGGATGCCAGAAACAGAAATGCAAGGAGTGTCTACCCCCACTCCAATACAGCACCCCTACTCTGCTCAGGCACAACCAGAAATCAAGAGCTCATTGCTACCAGCAAGCTGGTAGTTTTGTGTTTGTTTTAATCAACAGAAAGCACTCGATTCTTTCGGGTCAACAGCTACTTCCTTGGAGTTTCTGTTTTTCAGACACTTGTTTGAGATGCAGCCCTCTCCAGCCACACCAAGCAAGACTAATTCCTATTCCCTAGATCAGCCCTTCCAAGATGGGAGGTCAGGGTGGCTTGAGAAGGCAAACTTCCCAGGAAGCACAGGCTCAGCAGGGCTGCCCTGTGAGCTGACCCCAAGGCCACAAGTTAGCAAACAAGTATTATTTGTTCCATGGTGACTCACTCCTGGGGGCTGGTTTCTGAGGCCACAGCCTCCTCCTTGCTCACCCAGAATAACCCTGGCTCTCATAGCTTCCAAACACCAATCTGTTTTTCTCTCATTCTTTCAGCAACAGCTATTTAGGTGTCTGTGTGAGCCAGGCAATGTACTAGTCTCTGGGGATGGAGGCATGGGGAAGACAGAGTTCTGGGCTCAGGGTGCTCAGGTCCAGTGGAGAGAACTCCAGTCCACAGGGCATAATTGGGCTGTCATGGAGGCAAGTTCCAAGGGCACTGACCATGGGCCACTGAAGGACCTGACCCATACTGTGGGACACAGGGATGCCAACACTACAAATTTCTAGTTACCTACAAGTAAGATCAGTCTATAAGACCTATATCATTCTGAAGCAAGAATGGTTGAAATCATCATTTCACATTTTCTTTGGAGTTCATCCTCACCTGTATCACACATACATGCATACATATCTGCATAGCAATGTAGAATCACTTGTTTCCCTTCCTCTCATTTCTCGGAATGCCATCAGCTCTTAATGGATAGAGTAACACAATTCCTGCATCCAGATGGGTCACCCCATTCTTAGCAGTAATAGAAAGGCCCTAGCAGATACTGACTCAAAGTGCCTGTAATAAAATTAAATGAAAATGGGTCCCCATTGGCCAAAGATAAAACACCTCCACAGTTAACTCTATATGCATTTAGCAATGGTAAGTGAACAATTCCAGATTATTCCCCAGGAGCCCTCACCCACAACCTGATGACCCAACCACGCAGGTCTGCTGGTCTCTGTTCCATTTGTTCCTAACTTTGAACTCCTTTGGACATGCTGTCCTTTACTTCTCAATCCCCAAACTCCTATTCATCCTTTAAAACCTTTCTCTGTCTAAACTTCTTTGGGCAGTTGCTTTTACCAAGAACAGACCATTTTTATAGTGTTCCAATTGTAAATTGCAGCACCTGACAGCTCATTGGGTGTTTCTCCTAACCTCCAGACCAGGGTTATTAGAAGACAAGGCTAAGAGGTAATTCCTCTCTAATCCACAGCATATGAGATAGAAACAGGAATTGCATTTCAAAACAAAGGTTATCATCTGTCAGTATACAAAATACAATTGTAATCATGATGAAAAACAGTAATGAGTGGTAGTGAATAAAAACGGAAACAGTTCTGAGGCCATCACAACCACGTCCTGAGTCAAGCCTGTAGTAGACATTCTGTAAGCAGGATTCCATCTCATCTCCCAGCACTCTGTACACCTCAGTCCATTTTGTACATGAAAAACTATGACCTGGGGTCATCATCTTATAAGAAGTAGGAAATGAAACCACATCTGCCTGACTCTTAGCCTTTTCTCACAACCATTAAGGCACTGCATGAACTCTCATGCCAGAGAACTGACCCCCCTAGCGCCCTGCCCACTTCCACACTTTCAGTGGTTTTTCAATATAAATGTCTTATTAGCTGAGTCCTGTCTCTGGGGAGTGGCACTGTAGACTGGCTAGGGAGACAGGGGATCTGAGGCTGTGTGATCCTGGGCAGGACACTCACCTCCCTGCACTGTAAATAGGAAACCCATAGGGTCACAATGGGGCTCCCATGGGAGGTAATGCATGTAGAGCACTTTGAACAGTAAACTGGACCCTCAGAAGTGTTTGTAGTGTTTCCTACTGATAGTGTAACAGGGTTGTCCCCAGGAAAAGGTTCTCTGCCCCAACCTAAGAAAGTGGAGCTGGGCAGGGGAGAAGCTAGAGAAGACTGTGAGGAAGAAGGAAGAACATCAGGAAGACCTGGAGGAGGCACATGGAGCCCTGTCAGCCCCTTTCCTATGAGCCCCCACCAGAAGGTCCCTTAGACTTGTGGTAAGCTTTAGGGCCTCAGTGGTCCTGTCTTGGGCTAACCCTGTTTGGCTCCCCTCCCATCTCTCCACAGCACACTAATTATATCAAAATTCTTTTCCATTGATGGTCTTATGCACTAAAGTATGCTTTGTCTTGATGCAGCAAATGGCAGAACCCCTTAAGAATGGGAAGGCTTGGGGTTTCCAGGGATTCCTCACCCAGCCTTGTAAAAGTATCAGTTAAATACCTTAACTTTGCATTTCCCTGATTATTAGTGATATTGAGCATTCTTTCAGATGACTATTGGCCATTTGCATTTCCTCTTTGGAGAAGTGTCTTTTTAGTTCTTTTCCCCATTTTTTGACTTTTTTTTTGCTTTGTTTTTGTTATTAAGTTGTGTGAGTTCTTTGTGTGTTTTTGTTATTAGACCCTTATCACTTGTGTGAAGGGCAAAAATTTTCCCATTTGGTTGGGCTTCTTTCAGTTTTGTCTATTGTTTCTTTTGCTGTACAAAAGCTTTTTAGTTTGATGTAGTCCCAGCTGTTTATGTTTTCCTTCATGTTTTTGCCAGCTGTAGATGTATCCTGGAAGGGGTTTCTAAAGTGTAGTTCTTGGAGAGTTTTGACCAAGTTTTCCTCTATGTACTTTATAGTTGCAGGTCTTACAACTAAATCTTTTGTTCATTTTGAGCTAATTTTTGTACAAGATATGAGAGAGTTGTTCTGGTTTACTTTTTTTGCATTGTCTTGTTGTCTTGGTTCAGTTTTCCCAGCACCATTTATTGAAGAGGCTCTTCTTGTTCCAGTGTATGTTTTTTGCCCCTCTGTCAAAAATAAGTTGACCAAATAGGTGTAGCTTTTTTTCTAGACACTCAATTCTGGTCCATTGGTCTGATTGTCTGTTTTTGTTCTAGTACCATGCTGTTTTGATTATTATGGCTTGGTAGTATAGTTTGAACCCTGAGATTGTAATACCTCTATTTTCTCTTCTGTTGGTCTAGAGTGTTTTGTATATTTGAGTCTTTTGTTGTTCCAAATGAATTTCAGTAATTTTGTTCTATCTCTTTAAAAAATATCATTGGTATTTTTATTGGAATTGCACTGAATCTGTAGGTTGCTTTTGGTAGCATAGCCATTTTGATAACATTGATTCTTCTAATCCATGAGCAGGAAATGTCTTTACATTTTTTAGTGTCATCTATTTCTTTTAAAATTTTTTTTCTTGGTCTATTTCTTTTTAAAAAAATTCATTTATATATATATATATATATATATATATATATATATATATATATATATATATATATATATGTTTCATATCTTTGTATTCCCTGGGGATCATCCACTACCTTCCCTCCCTGACTACTCCCTCCCAGTTGTGTTCTTTATTTTGGTTGTTAGCTTGTTTGGACTTTTCTTCCTGGCCTTTTGCTTATCCTATTATCCATATAGTAGTGAAGCCATTTGGTTTCTGTCTTTTTCTTTCTGGCTTGTTTCTGCTAATATGATTTCTTCTAGGTACATCCATGTTGTTTTAAAGTTGTTGAATTTGTCATTTTTAATTGATGAGTAGTATTCCATTGTGTATATACACCAGATTTTTTTCATCCATTCATCTGTCTTGGAACATTTGGGTTGGTCCCATGTCCTTGAAATTATAAATAGTGCTGCAATAAACACCCAAGTGCAGGCATCCCTTTGTGTAAGCATTGAGGTCCCCTTTGGGTAGATTCCCAGAAGAAGAATTGCTGGGTCAAATGGTAGTTCCATTTCTATTAGTTTGAGGGTCCTCCACACTGCTTCCCAAAGTGGACCAATTTACATTCCCACCAGCTGTGTAAGAGTGTTCCTTTCTCTCTGCATCCACACCAGCACTTGTTGTTACCAGATTTTTTGATGTGGGCCATTCTTACTGGTGTAAGGTGGTATCTCATTGTGGTTTTTATTTGCATTTCCCTGATTACTAGTAATGCTGAGCATTTTTTCATGTGTCTGTTGGCCATTTGTTTTTCCTCTTTGGAGAAGTGTCCTTTTAGTTCTTCTCCCCATTTTTTGACTGGGTTTTTTGTTTTGCTTTTGCTAAGTTGTGTGAATTTCTTGTGGATCTTTGTTATTAACCCCTTGTAACTTTTGTGGAGGACAAATAATTTTTCCCATTCTGTTGGGCTTCCTTTTGTTTTGTCTGTTGTGTCTTACTGTACAGAAGCTTTAAGAATAGTTTATAATTTTCTTTGTATAAATAAAACAAATGGGCCACAAGTGTTGGTGCAGATGTACAGAAAAATGAATATTCTTACACTGCTGGTGAAAGTGCAAACTGGTCCAGCAACTATGGAAGGCTGTGTGGAAGACCCTAAAACACCTGAAAGTGGAACTACCATTGAAGCCAGCAATCCCACTACTGGGAATCTACCCAAAGGATACAAGAATACCCATTCACAAGGACACTTGTTTATTGCACATGTTTATTGTTAAACACATGTTTATTGCAGCAGTATTTACAATTGCCAAGATATGGAAACAACCCAATGCCCCAAAACTGATGAATGGCTGAGAAAGATGTGATATATTTACACAATGGAATATTATTCATCAATCAAAGAAGACAAACTTATGTTATTTGCAGCAACATGGATGTAGTTAGGAGGAATCATGTTAGAGGAAATAAGTCAGGAAGAAAAAGAGAAAAGCGGTATGGTCTCACTTATATGAGGGGTACAGGGAAAACAAACAAACAAACGGACAAGAAAAATTTAAAACTGCCAACAGAACTGAAACATAGTGCAAGAGAGGGGAAGAGGGGTAAAATCGGGGGAGGGCACAGGAGACAAAGATGGGTCACGGGTGACAACATGATGGGAGAACCTCGGGATAGACAATGATGTGTTATATATATGTATGTATATGAGAATACCCATTCACACCCATTCACATATATATATATATATACACACACATATATATGTATAATAAATGTATACATATACATAACAAAATAAAAATATCTTAGCTTTTCTGACATTAATGACATGAAGAATGCTGTTGACCCTGAATAAAATCTCCCTTATAGGTGACAATACTGTAGACGAAAACACTGAGTAATGGGGGTGAGGGGGTGCTTGGACAGCAGCAGGAGCAGTGGCATCACCACCTGGAAGTAGGTTCTCTCAGCAGATATTGAACAAAGTTCTCCTGGGTCTAGTAGGGATTACAACCTACTCAGAAGCAGGCCGCAGTCGACATCAGGAATGAATGGGGAGACACAGGTGCCTAGTGGGGAGTCAGTGATTCACCAAGCCCAAGGACAACGCAGAAGTCAGGGCCCTGGAGGTTAGCAAACGGGCCTTAAGAATGTTTCGCAGGGGTTAGTGCCCACAGTCTGCTATCCTGCCAGCCAGGATAAAGAGAACAAGGAGAGGGAGACAGCCTGACTTCCATCTGTGCTAGGGATGCTCTCTCCCTGCACCTCCTGAGGATACACATGAAATGTTTAGCCTAGGAGCTGTCACACAGTAGGTGTTCAATTACTTCCCACCATTTGCTTCCCCAAGTCTGAATGCAGAGAGCACCAGGGGCCTCCTGTCTCTCTCCTGGTCTCAGAGACATTTGGAGGCTGGATCCCTGATCCTTGTCATCAGAAGACCCACTGGCTGCTGCTGGACCACCCTGCACTGACAAATGCCTCTCTTCAATGGGGACTTATAAGTCTGTTTTTTATTCTTTCTTTTTCTTTCTTTTTTTTTTTTTTGATTTATTTTCATAAGAATGCAACAGACTTGTTAGAGAGAATTTCATGCATATTGAAAAAGAAATCATGATGCAGGGCAAAGGCATGTCAGTCACTCCCAAATCCCCAGAGAAGCATCAGTGAGCACCCACTACCTTCCTCTGTATGCCAACTATCTTTCGGGTCAGTGAAGTCATCCTCTATGTACAGTATCAGCTCCTGCTTCCTTGTACCCAGTATTACAGACAACTTCTTCCCACTTTTAAATGGTGATTCTGTGTTTCATCAACCCAGCCCGGATGTCATGCATTCAGTGTCTCAAATGCCCTCTTCTCAATCAAAGAGCCCTGGACAGCTCATTCATAAAGAGTTTTGTAAAAACATGTTAATTGCCTGTAGGATTGTTTTTCTCAGTACAGATGTCAGAGATGGGCTTCTTGGAGGAGAGCAGATACTGGATTTTCAGGGTAGCAAACCTAACCCCTTTAGAGCACTTGTTGTAGGAAAAGATTAGGGGCACCCCAGGACCCCTAAGCCTGCCCACTCTAAATAGGTTTTGCCATCCACTGCATCAAGAGAAAATGACTCTAGTGTGTAAGACTTCAATGGAAAGAAACTCTAATACAGACAGTGTGCGACAGATAGAGAATAGATAAAACAGTTTTCACAAAAAGCACCCAAAGCCAACCATCCCCACATGGTAAATGCTCAGCCAAACAAGGGTGGCCCAAAGCAGGGCCAATGAGACCTGAAAGTTTGGCACAAGTCTAAGGCAGCTTCTGGTGGCACCGTAGGAAAGGGGCAGAAGGGGGCAGGCAAGCCTGGAAGTAAAGACCAAAATCAAAATCAAGATAAAAGCTGCCATTTCCAGCTTCCCATTGGTCTCTCATGCATGTCTCTGTTTCTATCAAGTGTCTCCTTCCAAGTCCCCAAGTCTCTGGTACCAGTCCAAGGCTGAGATGTAAGTGCAGCTTCCTCCCTCTCTCCCTCCCTTTTACCCTCTCCCTTTTTTTTTTTCCTTCCTTCACCCAGTCTGTCTCTAGCTTCTCCTCTCCTCTCAGTTCCACCCTTAGAGTGGGCCAGGGAACCTGGAACCTCCCCTTTTCCCGCAAACCACTTGGTTACACTCTCAACCTACTGGAGATACAGGTATCTGAGCATCAAAGGAGCAGGAAGCAAAGAGCCTCCTGGGGATCTGGGTCTGGGGTTTGGTCCTAATCTCTGGAGAAGTCTCAGGGCTTGTGTTAATTTTTTTCATTTCTGGCCTACTTTGAGTAGACCTGTAGGACAGATGGGTTTCCAGAACTACCTGAACTTTAAATACCCACCTGGGGTTTCCCAAGCCAAATCCCATACATATTTCCCTTGCTGCTAGTGTCTAGATATGGAAGTTTGGAGATCTGCCCCACAATGAGAAGATGGGTCTTGCTTTGTGCTGCAGGGGCCAGAGGCCAGGAAGACATCCTGATGGGCTGGGTCGGAACCTGGCTGGATCAGGGACAGCATCTTCTTTCTTCAGCTGGGGCTTCTCCTCTTTTCTACCTTTCAGTTTACTCCATTCCTTCCTGAAGCTCCCATGGCTATTTCTACCCTTTTGCAGACCGGACCTGGAGACTGTTCACATAGCTGATGGGGGTCTGAACCCTGCCCTGTTCCCCAGTAACAAAAGCTGATATATAGAAAACATACTTCAGTCCTTAATACTATGATAAATTTCCGCATATCATCTCCCCAGTTATCCTCATAACTTATAATTAACCCCATTTTACCCCTGGAGAAATGGATTCCATGGAGATGCAGAATCTTTTGCTGATGGCCTGACATTTAGCAAGGGATGAGGTGGGATTCAAATCAAGATAAGCCTAGATCCTGGCTCAAACTTAATTCCCTCTGGGGTTAACAACCATCCAGAGAGGGTCGAGCCTATGAAGATCTGTTTGGTCACTGCCTGAACCAGCTCCCCACCAGATCATGCCCGCTCCTGGTTCCCTTTCAAAGGTCACTCTCCATCACCCCCACTGGATCATCATTGGGTCCCATTATTCTCATTCTCCCAACACAGCATGGGACACACATTCTTCTGTCCTCTGTAGTCACTGTCACAAGATGGTAAGACTGGTAGCTCCCTTAAATATCTCAAGGGCACCCTTTGTTTGTCAATAACTCACAAATAATAAACAGTCATACAACAATTATTCTATTAATCCTCCCACTAGTCCTATGCAATATAGAGAGCATCAAAGAGGTCAAGTGACCTTCTCTAGGCTGCACAGACCACAGGTAATGGATTCTGGACAAGAGGCAGTGTCTGCTGGCTCTAGGCCCAGCAATTTTGCCTTTTTTTCCCCCAATCCCTTGTACTTTGGATGAAACAATGGAAGTCCAGAAAACTGAAAAGGCTATTTAAGGTCACATAGCATGTCAGCTGAGAAATGCTGCAACCAAATCCAACTCTTCCTGCCTCCTGGCCCCCCTCCATGAAAAGCAAACAGAGCGTGAATGAGCCAAGATGATGTCCATTGCTGTGCACAGCATTCTGGGTCCTGGGGATGAAGCAGCACTGCTGCTGGAGTCCTCCATGTGAGTGACCTCCACAATGCTTAAGGGACCCCTGGGAACTCCAGGGCTGGAATGAAGGCCAGAGGATGGTGAATGGGCTAGAGGAGCCAGAGTGCTGGTGAATGAGGTGTCCACTGTGTTGCTGCTCACAGTAGAGCTGGAGTGCAGCCAGTCATGGTCGCTCTGTCCCTGATTGAGAAAGAGATGGACTTTGCCCTATCCATATAGCTCCCATTCAGAGAGGGCTACAGAAAGACATCTAGAAATGACTGGTAGATACCTTCAGACCTAGAGAAACCAGGGATCTTGTTTTTCTAGGAGAAGACGGAGGTATTAGTCATTTAATCAAGAGAACCCCAAGACTTGGTGTCAGAGGTGGGGCTGGAGGAGGTTGGCCCCTGTGCACTAAGCCTTGCCTTCTCTCACTGAATCCCTCCCTGCAAAGACACCGTCCATGTTAAGTCATTGTCCAAGCTCACTCAGCCAGCCCATGGTACCATTGGACGGTGAGAAGACTCTAAGGACCAGGAGGTTTCCATGCCACCACCTGTCCCTTTCTAGCTGGCAAGGTGGCTCTGGCTATGCCCACCAACGAGGGCTTCAAGCTGTTTTCCTCTGCGATCTCTGTGGGCATCTTCAATACAGTCTGCTTCTCTGCAGAAGCCAGTGGGCCAGCCCAAGCCAGTACAGCTTCCCTGGAGCAACCCTGAGGCTCCCTCTCCCTTCTCCTTGAACAGGCTGGGGAACCCAGGCCAAGGCACAAAGACACAGTCTAGATCATCTGTGCAGTTTCTGACAATGACCCATGGAGACAAGTCTGTCCAGTGTCTCCCTGAGTTGGTGGCCACATGGGGTCCAGTATCCCTCCTCTCCTTCTATGAACACTATGCCAGCAAAATCCCAGGGACCAAAGCTGTCAGCAATGAGAAGGATCATCACTCCTCTCTCTCCTCTTCCTCCCAGCACACAGTAAACTGAACACAGCAGTGCACTAGGGGAATATCATAAATATTTGCCCTCACAGAATAGACTCGCATGGGGGAGGGTATAAATAGAAACTATGCACAAATCATGGCAAGTTGGGACAGGGCAGTGAAGGCAAAGTGCAGGGCATTCTAGAGAAATACAACAGGGGGCCAGGTTGGACTGGTTCTCCAGGAAAGCTTGGTGTTTGAACTGAGAGCTCAATGAAGTTGAGGTTGGGGGAGGGAAAATACATGGCAGAGCAGTAGTGAAGATCCAGAGGCTTTCTTCCTAAAAGCCAGAGAACTGCTGGACTTCCAGGGAAAGGGGAAGTCTCCGGCAGGAAGGCCAGAGAGAGAGCGGAGGCCTCGTGCTGGAGGTGTCTGGGTTTTATTCAAAGAAATTCACTTGAACAAATGAATTTGTTCAACTGCTCATTTGAAGCTCTGAGCCAGAGAGAGGCAGTCTCAGATGAGTAGCATAAGATTTCTCTGGACAGCATGGAAAGTTAAGGTCAGGGGTAAGTAGGAAGCTTACTGCAGGAATCCAGGTGAATCCAACTATGGGGCGACCCCTTCCCTGGGGACTAGGGGAACCCCAGTCCTGGTAGAAAGTCCCATGAGAGACCCAGGGTGTATGGGAAAGACACCTGCAACCAGTCCAGGAGGGGAGTTATTGACTTGTTCTCCTACCAGACTCTGAAGGAACAGTAGTGGACCTGCTCCAAGCCAGAGGGAAGCCTGGACAGTAAGCCCAGAGCAGTGGCACAAGGGATGCAAGTACGCCAGGGAAATTGTCTTCCTGGCCCCCAGGACTGAAAAGAAAGCCCACTCTCCTGTGCATACCCGCATCCTCTCCACTGTAGGCAGAGTCTGAGGAAGAAGTAGTGACACAGAGATATGCCAGGCCATGTAGCAGTAGTTGTTCCTATCTACTATATCTCAGAGTTGAGAAAAAGAAAATGAAAAACAGGCGGGAGAGAGTCTTGAAGGGAGTCTCCAGTCTCTGGGTTCTCCTGGGCTGAAGAAAAAGGTTCATTGGCCAAATGGAGGACCTCCCCAAATCAGGCTGCTGTGATCCTGCAGGTTCCATCAATCCTGAGCCAGGGAAGGGTTGTTTTGTTGCTATCCCCACAGCCACAGGACCTCCTGGGCTGGGAGAGAGTTGGATTGGGGAAACATTGGATACAACATTCCTCTAGGGTCTCACTCAAGTCACACAGCAGCTAGCACAAGAGTCTGAGTAGAAACCCAGTCCCTGGAATGACGCCTGCAAAGACTTCTGTTTCCTATTCCTTTTCTGCCTTATGGGGTCTGAGCTTTTCCCAGCTGGTCCTGGATGTGTGTGCAGGAGGCAGGCATCACATAGGGGACACACAGCCACCAATGAGTGAGTGGCAGGTCACCTCTAGTGACAATCACTGTGGAAACAAATGGCAGAGACAGATTGGGGCCCTGAAATCAGGGGTCAAGCTTTTCTTATCCTGACTTCACATTTTGCTAGAGGAAGATGGTGTGTGGCTAAGACAGTTCTTAGGTGCAGACTGTTTGCTTCATCAGCAGAGGGATGAGCTCTGGCTGCTGCCCCAGTTCTAGAAGTCACACCCTGTGCCATAGGGTGACCTTAGAGCACCAGGGATTCCACTCTTGCTGCCTCCAGGCCTGGGCTCTCCCCACTAATGATGGGGCATCATGTTCCAGCATCATTTTCTTCACCCTGTCTCTGGGTGTTAATTTGGCAAGGGATAAATGAATATTAACTTGCATTAATTACCTTAATGGTATTAATTACCATTAATTATGCATTAATTTATTGTATCACTTATTTTCTCTATCATATTGTAGTAGTTTTATATTAATTGTATGTTAATAATTGTTATAGTAATTGAATGCAAGCCATAATACTAATTTTCAGAGGATAGTGTTCCAACCTTTTCTTCTAAGCAAAGTCATATTTAATTTTCACACATGTCACAAGGAAGATGCTATCCCATTTCACATGGGAAAATAAGGCTCAGAAAGAGGAAGAACTGATAGTCACACAATGAGGACATGACTGGAGGAACCCTGGGAGCAGAACTTCTGAACTCCAGAGTACTCTTTATTCCTTTATCAGCAGGCAGTGAAAATGAAAGGAATCAGTCTGTCATTCTGTGTCCAGGGGGAAGAAATTCAGCACTGCAATGTGGAAACCACAGAGTGAGAACAGAAATCAGCACTTCCCACATGGCCTCATGTACCCACTTCATCTTGAACACGCCACCTCCAGTCTTTCAGGGGAGAGTGCAATGGAGAAGAAGACAGGAGAAAAGGGCAGAGAACATGCACAGGCTGCATTTGCGTAGCACTTTATAATTGCAAAATGTTTTCAGAGCCCTGACATCTTCATCTTCCAGCAATCTTGCACCACAAGAGAATGTGAAACATCACTGACCCCGTTTACACACTTACCAGGCTTGTACTCAAATCTAAACCTCCTGACACTAAAACCTGCAATTTTTTCTATTAATATTACTTTTCTCTTATCTGTTCACAAATGCCAGCATACGGGAAAGAAGTCAAACTTCATTGAATGATAAACTTAGGGGAAAATGGAAAATGTAAGCCTGTTGTCACCTGTCATGGAGGCTGCACACCAGGGCCTGTGCTAACATCCATTACCTACTTACTCACCTCCTTGCTGAGGCAGGAATTATCCCATTTTAATGTCAAGAAAACTGAGATTCAAGCAGGTAAGTCCTTGCAGTGTTTCCTCTGCCCACCACAGTAAGCTTCCTTGTCATTCAGCTATTTTTAACCATAGGCCATTCATTTTGTTAGCATTTTATTGGTGGGAACTGTCTGAATCCTACAAAAAAAGGTTTCCAGGGTTCTAGGGAGGATTTGCGTTCTTCTGGCCATCCAGAGGTTACTCTAATGAAATTCTTGATCTTAAGTGGTATAACTTTAGCTGAAAATCTATGTAAGAATGTGGGGATGTTCGAAATTTTAGCAGCTAGTTTTCAACTCCTTTCACTCAGTGTCTATTAAGACTGTTACAGTTTCCTTGTACTTCTGATGGCAGGTTGTGCGGAATACTTCGTTCATCCTTAGCTCGGGGATTGGCCCTTCATTTTGAGCTTTATGGGGAGCAGAATGCCTAGACTACTAGACTACTAGATTACTCAGCCCTGAGTTCAGCTCAGTGACAGTGGTCATCAACTTACAAGAACTTTCATATCCATATCTCATTAAACCCAAGGAGCAGGCTGATGATTAGGAAGGTGCTGAAATACACATGCACAGATAGGATGCAGGTGCTCAGAGAGAAGCAGACAGATCCAAGCAGCAGGAAGCAGAGAAGGGGGGAGGGTTAAAGAGGCAAGACCATGGCCAGAAGACGAGGGCTAGATTGGAGAGAATTTACAGAGAGATGATACATCACCAAGAGAACAGGGTTCTTGCAGATAAAGACTGTGATGAAGATAGAGATGCCACTCTGAGCTGCACATTCCTTATATGCCAAGTGAACATTCCTGCCTGGCCCACTCCAGGATAGCCTGTAGGAAGAATGCCCTAAGGGAGGTGCACTAATAGTGGTGCAAGTCCTTTGCTAGTTAGAATGTGGAGATCTGGGCCCAAATCTAAGCTGCTGTGTCCCTCTTGGCCATAAGGCAGATCTGATCTGCCACCCCAAAAGTGGTCTTTCAGGTGATCATCCCTTCTGATCCCTTTGTCCCTCTTTGCTTCTCTCCTGAAGCTGAACATCTGGGCTGTCCAGGGTGGCCAAGTATGCACCGGGGGCGTGCGCAGTACTCAAGCACCAAGTACACCCCTACACCTCAAACACTGACCATGTGGGGTCACTGTGCCAAGTTAGGCCTGCTCTTCAGAAGGCAGAAGATGGGTCTGGGAGGAGGCGGGCTGGTGTTCGAGCTGTGCTGGTTATCCACTGCAGGATCTCAGTCTCAAGTCACAGCCTCCCAGTCTCAGTTTTCCCACCTAAAAGAGGGGTGTCTATTTCACAGAACTGTTGATGCCTGAATGGTTAGCACAAACACCACCTCAAAGCTCAGCATGGGCAATAGGGCTGCTGCTCCTCTGTTTGGTCTTAGGATCTGGGGTTCCTGGCATGGGGCAGTACTGGGGCAGGAAACCAGGAGGGTTGTGAACTCAGGACAGCCAGAGAATCTGGAGGCAATGTGGGCAGAAGACAAACCCAGAGCCTGGAAAGTGGTAATAGAGGAGAAATGCAAAGGGCAAGAGGAAGTGAAATAGTAGCTGGGTATGAGTGCTCAACCCAGCAAGGTCAGAGGTCAGTCTAACACTAACATGGCAAATGTCTAAGTTTAACTCCACATGAGGCCATGTGTGGCTGGCATGGCAAGGGAAGCCATAGCAGCTTCAGCAAACCCAGCAAAGGTTCTTGGGTCAGTCTAGGTCTCCCTGAAAGTTTAACAAAGAAGAAATTCCCTGATCTGATTCATTAGTCTGTGTGAAAAATAAACCCATGTGCTTTCCAGCAATCTGCTTGCTCTCAGAGTCAGTGTCTGACTTAAGCAGCAGGCAGTGCAGGAAACACTCAGGCAGGTCCTCAGAATTGGGATTCATGCCCCACTGGCTGCAAGTCTCAAAATGGACAAGACAATAAGATTAGAGCATAAAGATACATAATTAGATTCTGACAGGGAGTCCTACTCGTGGAGCTCAAGAGGCTTCCTCTGGCATTGGAAATAAAAGTCAAAGATCATCAGACCTTAGCCGATGATATAACACTGGGCATGTGAGCCATTAACTACCATAAAGGTGCTGCCCGTCTTCTAAGACAGGGAGGAGGAAGGGCCTGATCCCTGGTCCCCTAGGTCTCTGTGTGTGGCTGCCAAGGTGGCCTCCAGGCCACACTCTGCACACAGACCTGCGTGATGTATAGAATCTCTTATTTAGAAGTAGTCAGAGGGCTGGAGACGTTGCACCCAATGTGTCTTTGGAAAATCCTTCCTTAGCTGCCTAGCATCATTATGGGACAGGAAAGCCCAAGGTCAGAAGGAAATCACAGGCTGTCAGTAGTTCAAGGGACCAGGGCAAAAATACCATCTCTTTCTTTTAATGTTAAAAGAAAGAGAAGTCTGATTAGCCTGGTCTCCCCCTGCAACTTCTTTTGAGCAAATATAGATTGAAAGCATGATCATCATTTAGCAATGATTGAATAGCCTCTGTGTGCCAGGCACAGAGTTCATTGCTGTCATTTCATACAAAGTGGCACAGATACTACCCTTTACAAGTCTCCTGGGGCTTCCCCCATCCCAGAGGGGAGAGTGAGCAAGGAGAAGTTCTCCTATCCAGTGAGTCTAAATGGAGGCATTCGTGGAGGGCCATCAGGAAGACTGAGCAAGGGCACCAATGCTTCCATGCACCTGGCAGTGGGGCTAATGAGGAAAGGGTGGCAGAGAGGCCAGGAGCCAGCCATGAGACTGGATGGAGCACAGGATAGAGGGCTTATCTTAAGTGAGACAATGTGGGGGACAGGAGAGGACATGGAGCACCTGAACCCTCTGTACCCCCATCATTGTGGCCTGGGATCTGCCTTCCCCTGCACCCAAATCCTGGAGGATGTGCTGAAAAGTTTCAACTTCCTGGAAGTGGAGGGACTAACTGAAATTTTCAGAATGCTGATAGAATATGAAATATGAGAGGTTTGCAATCTGATATGTAGATTGTAAAGCAATTCACAGTTTTATCTGCCCTTCAGAGGTGTAAACATCACATGTTTTTAATCAAAATGGAAAATAAAATCAAAGAAAAATTATGAATTCCATCTCATAGCATGACCTACTATTATCACTTACCCTCTAAGACTCTCTCCCCTCTGGCTACTAGCGAGAGCACAGCCAGTCTGTGGAGGCAAGGGCAAGTTGTCAAGGAAAAGGGCGGTGCTCCATTGATCTTTAATTCTGACTACTGTACAACGAGGGTTTCTATTTGAACCTTAAAGATTCAAACATCAACTATAAACCGAACTACAATGAACTCAATGTTTTAATAATGCTCATATCCAAAGTGTTGGGAGGAGGAAAGGAATTTGCAAGGCCTAATTGAAGTGGTTACATTTGAATTGGGTTTTGAAGGATGAATAGGAGCTCATGAAGCAGAGAAGAATTTCTTAGGTAGAGGTACATTCATACGCAAAAATCACACAGAACAAGGTGCAGACTAGCACTGGGAAGTGGCTGGTAGCCCAGTTGCTCAGGCTTCACTAACGATGGAGATGGGTAAATTTTTCCATCAATCCTTTCAGGAATGTGTTTTGAAAATATTCTGAGGACTTCAAACAGAAGCTAAACTATAAGATTTTATTTTCTAGGGCACAGATATTTTTCCTTGTTTGCTTTAAGTTAAATGCTATGTGTTCTTTTCACTCTTAAGTATTTTCAGTTTCCGGTTACTTTAAATATGAATTAAAGTTATAACTAACATTTTCTGGATTCTGCATGTTCTAGGTACTTTAGATGATTTATCTAATTTCACCTTCTGACCCTAAGTGATTAAGTACCATTCTTATTTCCATTTTGCAGAAAAAGACTCAAAGGCTGAGAGAGTTGAGATCTCTTGCCCCAGTTTCACAGCCTGGAAGTGAGAGAATGGGATTTGGAACCTGGGCCCATCTGACTCTAAAACCCACATGCTTCTTCTACTGTCCTCATGCTGATGGGCACTGAGAGCTAGACTGAGGTGGTCAGAGGTGACACTCCTGCAGATGGGAAGAACAGGGATGGCTGATAACTTACAAGCTGATGTCACCTTTCTGTCTCCTGGCCACTCTACTTCAGTTCACAGAGACCTGCGATCTGAAGAACGAGATCCAACACTCCCTCAGTATCTGCTCAGAACTACATAGATCTGGAGTCTGTCAGGGGTGCAGGGAGGGAGGCCCCCTACTGAGCCTTATCCAGCCCGAAGTCTTTGGAATGGCAGGCGGCCCAGTCCTCTGCCCACTGGGCAAAAATCATACAACTATGGCTTAGGGACTTGAAAGGGACCTTAAAGGTCGCCTAAGCCTCTAGATGGAAGCCTCCTGCTCTGTGAGGTCCACCCTACCAGGATCACAGGCTCAAACCTTCAAATGCCAGCTGGCCTCTGACTGCATGGTGCCAGTCTCGAGCACACCGTCAGGGCTTCACAGACACACCAGTGGGTGAGGGGGCAAGCTTGTGACCGAGAAAGCCTGATGTCTAGGGCCTGGCCTGGTTCCCCTGCTTACTAGCTGTTCATTTTGGGCTGACAACTCATCCTCCTGTATCCTCAGCTTGGGCATCTGAAAAGGGAACTGTTAACTGCTAATTCCTAACTCATGGAGATTGGGAGGGTCAGACAAAAGCGAGAGAGCGGAGAGAGTGCAAAATGAAACAAAACACACATACTACGGTGAAGGATTCCCAGGGAGAAGCTGATGACTCAGAGCAGAAGCTGGCAAGCTTCTGCAAGGGTCCAAGAGAATATTATTTCAGGTCTGAGAATCTAAATGTCTCTGGTGACAGCTACTTGCTCTGCCACCATAGCGTGAAAGCAGCCACAGACAATATGTGAGCAAATGAACGTGGCTGTGTTCCAGAAGGTCTTTATTAAGGGGCACTTCAATTTGAATTGCATATAATTTTCATGTGTCACAAAACATTATTCTTCTTTGGATTTTTTTCAATTATTTAAAAATGTGGAAACCATGCTTGGCTAGTGGGCCATCCAAAGACCGATAGTGGGCCAGACTGAACCTGAGGGTGGCCATTGGATCTCCAGACTTGTGGGGGAGTTATCTTTAGCACTGTAGAAACCCCATGAGGATGGAGTGAGTGTGTGGTAATGCAAACATTCACCTGACACCTCTTCCAGGAAGTTCTCCTGGGTGCTCTCTCCCTGGTGACCTGGTAACTCCTCTGTGGACTCCAGTCAACACAGAAGTCACCACGGCTAGTGACCATTTGCTAACCACCGTCCATGAGCTCATCTAGGACCAGACTTCATCTTGTCCATACTGAGCCTGGCACCATGCTGGACACAGGGGATCCTGACTTTATGCTTCTATCTGTGCTTTTGCACATTTCAAAATATCATTTTCCAATCAATGAAAGATAGTTTGCATCTTCCTATCCTGCTTTAGGTGCCTGTGACTTCATTTTCTATTCCAAGGAACTGAACGGATTAATGTGGTTATTTTAAAATATGCATTAAGTCCAAAGCATACCTTCTCTCTTCCTTTGGATTCCTTAGGCTGCTCTCCAGCCTCCCTTGATATCTCTGTAAAGTTCCTGATGGACGTGAGCCCCAGTTTCCGCACCAATCAACAAGGGGCTGTAGTGGGTACCAACTATCTACTTATTGCGTGACTTGAGCACTTAGTATGGTGCCTGGCACAAGGTGAAAGTTCTCTGAGGATTGGTTATGATCTCATTATTCTCCAGGATAAAAATGACTGGTCACATTTCCCTAGTAAGAACAGGAGGGTGAGCAAGGCTTAGGAACGCATCTCAAAATCAAACAGTGCATTAGTCACAAACCCTTCTCTTCTGTGTATGGCTGAAACCAGACTCAAGTCAGACCTAACTGTCTCCTCAAGAGGCTCAGTTTCAGAGACCTGAGAGCATCAGGAGTATAGACCCCAGGTCACCTCAGGACCATCTTCCTCCATCAGGTGCTCTTGCAGTTCTCCTTCCAGGAAACTTCAATGCCCTTCTTGGCTCAAGTACCTCTGGAGTTGATTACCAGATATAGCCTCCTGCTGCCAGTGCCACGCTGGGGCTGCTGGGAAACTCAGCCCATTCCTCCAGCTGAAGTTGACCTACAGGAGGACCAAACCTTCTCCCTTGTAGATGAGAAAAGTGAAACCAAAATGAAATCAGACTGTATAATAAATGCCGACCACGTTTTTCTCTACCAATATTGAGACAAAGTCTATTCTGCTGCCTGCCTCTTGAAAAGTAATAAGGTAATATTGAAGTAAGTTATAAAAAATCAAACAGCAAATCCTCCTCTTGAATACTGAGGGGAAGTGGGGTGGGGATCTGGCTGTCCTCGTTGGGGTTCCTGTCCCTGTGGGATCCTCAGGCATCACCTAGACTATACCTCCCTCCTCACTTGCCTTTGCCACAGCAGGCTGAGCCCAGGAAGGGTAGGGGATGACAGCCACAGAGAGGATAGAAGTGAAGTCCTAATGAGAGCTCACACCCCCTTTCCTGGTTGCTTTCTGGGGTATCTGTATCAGCGGGGATAACAGGAAGGCTGATGGCCCAAAAGGAGGCTGGGTGGCATTTACTTATTGGGAAGAAGAAAGTGCTGACCTGCTAGCACCCGCTCTCCGGCAATTACATCTCCTATTATAAAGCTGTCAGTTAACACATTGATCTTCAGAGGCATGATTTAGTCTCCCATTTGTCTGGGGCTCATCGACTCATTGGTAAGCAACAAGTTCAGAGTTAGAAAAACCTGACTGAAAATCTTGGCTGTCACTCATTAGCCACATGTCATAGGTTCCTTTCTCAGGGTGTCTGTTTCCTCAACTATAAACGGGGACCCAGGACTCTCTGACTGTATAGACCCAGGACTTGTCTGATGACAAGACCTATACTGGGTAGGAAGCTACTGCTTCTGTGCCAGATATCCTGTGCTATGGCTCCAGCTCCACTGTGCATTGTGACAACTCACTTTCTCCAGCCTGAGGGAGAGCAGGACTACAGGAGGATGTGTAGACACTGAGAGTGTCTCTACATCTTCTGCACCATGATGTACCAGCAAAGCTTCACCCTCACTGTGTTTCAGTGGGTGAGTGCAGGTTGTATACATGCAGTCAATTGTGGATCTTCATCAACTGTTCTTACATAAAAAGTACACTTTTTGCAAACATATTCCAGCTTAAAATGTAAAAAAAAAAGGAATACAAGGCTGATGTCTTTAAATCACCTTCAAGAGGGAGGCAGGGAGGGAGTAGGAGAAAGAGCAAACAAAAGTTTAAATAGCTTAAATTTCAAGAATCTAGGTGAAGGGGATAAGTCTTCATGTACTCTTTTTTGAATTCTTTTAAGTCTTAATATTTATGAAGTTGAAAAGGTGGAGAAGAGCCACAAGGAAGTTATTTTGCTCCCTGCCCCTGATAATGATGTGATGTGATGCCTGGGAACACAGCAATTCTACTTCTTCCATGCTCTGAGATCTAAGCAAAGTGCCTCTATGAGTTTGTTTCCTGATCTGTATTGTGGGAACAGTAACAGTGCCCAACTTCTAGGTAGCTGTGAAAATGAAGGCGGTCTCTATACAATCACTTGTCATAACATCTACTCATAGATGATAAACAGAAGATAAACACAGAGGAGCAGAAGCATGAAGGCAGCAGGTCCTTCATGAGGTCACAGAGTCACTAAACCAAGTAGTTCAAACTTTAGGTCACGGGACACAGTACATTTATTCCCTTATGATTTAGGGTTTCTATAACTGTTAAAATTATACTCTATTTTTTTTTGAGGAAATAACCTGACACTCAGATAAAAATTATTCATAGTATAAAAAACATAAAAAAACATTTTAATTAGGAATAAGGATAGAAATAAGGAAATTATGGTATATCTGCAGTGTAGACTACCATGTGGCTGTCAAAAATGATATCGGATAAAGGTTTAATGGTATTGGAAAATGCTTTTAACCTAGTTCTGAAGCATGCAAAATGGAAATATAAAAGTTCAGAAGTAAACAGAAACTAATATTAATGGTAGGCTAGATTTAGATATATAATTAAATGCTTTAATATTTCCTGTATTTAAAATGAATATTATGGATTATTTTCTTAATAATATATTAAAAGTAGGTTTCTAAATGTGACACATATAAATGTTGGAAACAAAACTTATATGAGATCACCTGTATAAAATGCATCCAAAAATTGGAAGAAAACACAGCATGTCAAGAATTATTACTACTAAAAGTTGTGAACTTTTGGGTAATATTTTTGCTATTTTTTTTGCACACAAATATATTAAACTTTTTTACAGTGAGCATGTTTATAATCTGAAATAATAAATTCAGTTCTTAAAAATAACAATTTATAAATTAGTTCCAATACCACTGACTTCACTCCCATATCCAGTACTTACTTACTTCATTAACTCAATAGCTATTAATTGAATGCTTAATCTGCACCTAATACAATAAAAATAATATCATTGACAAGACTACCCTTTCTTAGACATTGTTACTATGACTTCTGCAATCCTTTCAATAGCCCCATAATGTACTGCAAGAACTGAATAAAATTTGTCTAAGGCCATAACTTGGGATTCAATCCCAAGTCTATAGTAATTACTTGACTTTTATTCTTCTCCATCTCCAGGAAAATAAATAAAAATCACTGCCATATATAAACCTATTTAAAAATTAAACATCTCAAGGAAGCTCAGAGACGGGTGCTTCATTATCAGGTTGGTGAGGCCCAGGAAAGTTTTAAGATGGAAATGACAACTTGCTGAGCTTTTGAGTGTGGATGGAAGAGAGTTGGGCCTCTGGAGAGAGGGGACCAAAGCTACAGACAGTGGCCTGGATGAGGAGAGAGGGCATCCATTTCTGGGAACTGTGATGAAGCCCATGTTGACTGGGGAAGCAAGTATATTAGGAGGAAGTTGCTAAACTAGAAGCTATAGGTTATGGAGGGATCTGAATGCAAGCTTTGAGCTTAAATTCTATTTGCTGGACCTTGAGGGAAACTACTGAACACCTTTTAGTCTACATGAAATGAGGAGTTTAAGAACATTTTGCTTGCCGAGGCATGCTTAGGCAAGATCAGATGGGTGCATTAGGAGGCAGGGGTGGGGACATTTGGGAGACACAGTTCAGTCTGTCCAGTGCATTGCCTCTTTGGGGGAGACCGACATGCAAAGGTTTAAATGAATTGTCTGAAAACTCACAACCAGAGAAGCGCGGAGGTATATTTAAAATCCCAGTTCCTCTGCCTCCACGGCCCATCTGCCTTGATGGAGGTGGGATGCACAGTGGCCCAGGATAGGCAATGCATGACCATTCCCTGGCCTGACCCTGTGATAGGGAGAGGAGAGGGCTTATATCCACAGTACCATGCTGAAGTCCACGTGGGCACCAGGGATGGAACCCTAGTTCCACTGCCAGTACACAAAGGACCAGTGAGCTGCATGACTCCACGCGTGAGCTTTGTACGTTTGGGGCCTTCCTCATTTTACCTGCCGCTCCGTAGCTGCCTCTTTGGCTGAAGCTGGGAGGAAGCACTCAGTCTCACCCAGGGGCATCCCAGGAGGCTTCCCTCGAAGCAATGAACAGAGCCCCAAGGAACAGAAATGTCTCTGTTAAAGCAAAACATCATTAAGATGAGAAGAGCAACACCTGTAACGCCCACACGGTGCCAGTGGAGCTGTAAAATGTGCCTTCAAATTAGACGTGGGGAAGAGCTTCACCAGCTCTGGCTGTTCATCCCCAAGGACAAGGGCAGCCTGATTCCCTCTGACTTCCCACCCCCCAGCTCTGCATGAAGCTGCGAGTGTCTTGTCTGAGTCTATTTGAGATGGCTTATGTAATGGTACCTCAGCTCTGGGGAAAGACACTTTGCTTTCTTTCATACATTGTTCTCATCATTGGGGAGGTTTCCCTGACATGAAGACTAGTTTGTGGTTTTTGCTTCTAAGAAGAACTGCAGGATCCAAGGGGGACATACTCAAAACCCTAAATAGACTACAACTGTCTTCAGGAGAGTATTATTAATCACTAACTCAGTAACTTGTATTTGAAAGTTAACCTAAAATCCACACACATTATTGCCCTTACTATCTTCCTCCTTTCAAAGGTAAGGAAATTATGAGCTGTTTCTCCATTTTACAGATGAGAAAATGAAGGCTCAGCTATTGGGGATTAAATCATTTAATCATACCTCCATGAGGCAGTGGATCTGGGCCCACTGACTTTCCAACACCATGCTTTACCCCATCCCACTCTAGGTGCTATGGAGACTATGGTCAATGTGAAGCTATAGGGCTCACACATGTGATTTTAGAAGTTACTGTCTTTTAGTTTCAAATCCATCTTCTGGGTTACTTTGTTGCACCTAGACTACAAATCCTTTCTATGCAGTTGGACACTGGCGAGGTTCTGCCAGTAGGGGGCGCTATAGGACGCGTGTAGGACTGAAGAAGGGCCTTCCAAACTGCTTCCCGTAGCATCCTTGCTTTCCTGTGCTCCTTTGTGTATGGTCCCAGTAGCACATCTGCATCCTGGCAGAGGGGGTTCCTTCCTAAAGTAGCAGCCAAATGTAGGATGAAGTTTTCCCAGAATCAATGGATTGCTCCCTCTAAGGCATCAGCACCAATCTGGCAACTGGGTCCAGCCTTGAGGTATCTGAGCTTAGAACATCCAGTGACATCCAATGAGCCACTCTTGCCCATCATAAGTCTGTGACTCAGCTTTTCAGGGTCTCTCCTCTGAGTTTCTAAAGTTTAGTAAGACGACTTTTTTCTGTTTATTTCCTCAGTTATTACTGGATACTTCCTGTAGTGGTTATTCCTGCTATATCTTAGTGATATATTTCACTTTCAGTTACCTGATGATGGACAATTTCTATGCAGTCCAAATTCATTACATTAAATTCTCTGTTTAAACAACAGATATAATTTCTATCTCCTCTGTGATCACTGGCATATAGACCACAGTGGGGAACCTGCATTAGGTTGTAATGAGCATGAAACAAGGTAGACATGAACCATAGGTAGAAACAAGCATACTATGTGCCTGGCACATAGTAGGGCTCAAAAATAGCGACTGAATAAAACAAGAAAAAGAATAGCTGAACAAAGGTGGATTATAGTGTTGAGGGGATGCTTGGATAATGACCCAAGTGGGGAAGGTGGTAGGAGAGGCAGTTTAAGGGACTAAGGCTTAAGGAGGTTTGAGCATTTGGAGGACAAGGAAGAAAGCAAGGCATTCCCCAAGGAAGGCTGCTCTACTTATGGCTGCCACTGGTTAGAAGCATCTGAGTCCTGCTACTGGTTAGAAGCATCCCAGATTCCCAAGTTTTGGCATCATGAAAGACCTTGGTCTTTTTCCAGTCAGCTGACTTGCTTCTTGTGGTCCTGATGGCTCACCTCATTCATCCTATGGTTTCAGGTGGCCACTGCTGGGGATGTTTGCCTACCCCTGCAAGTGGAGAAACTTCCTCTATAGAGAGAAGTATGTGTTACCTGTGTCTATAGCCACTTTGCCATGGGTCTGGCAGCTACGACCCTGACTGCTCATTTGGGTAACAGCCAGACTAATGAGGATCTCTTGTTACTCTTTCTGCCAGTCTGAGAGGAAGAATGAGCATCTGGGAAGAGTGAGGAACATGCCCTGAAGCAAGCTTGGGTTCTGGGATGACCTCCTGGGATTCCAGCCAGTCACATAACCCCCACCACATCTCGACTCACATCTCCACCTGTCCCCATATAACCAAAGCTTGGAATCATCTGACCCACCTCCATACTGATTATCTTCTCTGATCCAAGGGTATGTTGACCAGTCAACCTCAAACACAAAGGCTTAGAGGAAAAGATCAGCAAGATACCCATGAACTGTGGAGTCTAGCTGAAGGTCTCTGTTGAGGATTTCTGAGAAACTCTTTCACTGTGGTGGATACCTGTTCTTTGTGTACCTCCAGCATCCATTCCACATCCTTCTCGGGACACACCTACTGCTTACTTTGGAAATTCACTAGTCTACTCAATCCAGTGGTTCTGCCTGGCTGACCACATTGCCTAAACCTAGTCTCTTTGTTCTGAGGCACTTAAACAGACAATATGACTCATTACCATGAGCATATTTTACTACCCTGGCTCCAGTCAAAAATTTTGTTTTTGAAATTTTGAAAAAACAAAATTTTAATTTGTTATTGAAATAACAAATGCTTGTTATTTCAGGAACAAGCATCTGACACAAGAGGTGTACACTTAGAATCAATCGTAGTGTTTAATGATATTATTGAGAAAGAATGACTCTCTGTTGTGAAAAACCAGGACAGTGTAGTGTGAGCCTGCAAATGCTGACAGCCATTCCCGACACTTCATGAAGAGAGTGTGAGAATGGAGTTAATGCAGAAGTTGTCAGAACTAAGAGATAAAGGACAAGTGAAACCCCTAGATCTAGCCCTGCCTGAAAGCCTCTATCTTCAAATGAATTCATTCCTATTTTTCCTTAAACTACTTTGAGTTGGGTTTCCATTACTTGAGAATGAAAGAGTCCTCACCAATGTACAGTATGAGGTAATGAACTACATACCTAAATGCTCGATTTGAATTTCCACTGGATCATCAGATCTAGGAGGAGATGCTGCCTATGCTACAACCCTTCAAGAATATCCTGTTGCTCTCAGAATAAAATCCCAAATCCTCACCCACAGTTTCAGTGTTTTTGATGATTAGGCCCTTACCTATTTCTCTCTGGTTCCATCACCAACCACTTTTTCTTCTAATCTCTGTATTCTAGTTACATTTAAAGTCTGGCCTTATCTTGAATATGGTGTGGAATGCACTATGGCCTCCTACTTCAGGCTTGCTTCTGTACATGTTATCCTCTTCCCTGAGTATTCTTCCCCTGCATTACTTACTAATCTTTCAAGTATCATCCAAAATGTATCTTCTCGGGAAGGCTTTCCTTGGTCCCATGGAGGACCAGCACCTCACTGACAGGGTCTTTTCCCTAATGTTCAGTGCTCTTGATATGACTCATTCCATGCCCACCCCACCCTTGGGTGTAAGATCCATGGGAATTAGATCTCACTGTTTACTCTCCACTCCAGGATCAGAATGATGCCCAGTCAGGACTATTTGCTAGATGCTGAATGAGATAAATAATGTGGGACCAAAAGTAGATAAATGTGGAGGATCTCAAAACCAGGGCTACTCAGCCAGTGATCTAGGTGAGCAGTGGTCAAAGTTTAGGCTGAAGGCATGAACTCAGGGTGAGAAAGGACAAGGGGAAGGAAAGGGAGGCTATGTGAAAAGTGGGAATGGAAGAGTCAGAAGAATTCAATCGGCTTTGATAAAATCTGGAATAAGAACCTTTAAGCAGACACCCAAAGCATGAACCACATGAGAGAGGGGAATGTGCAGCTGCCAGTAAAGAGGAGCTCACTACTGACAGGGCCATTGCCATGTTGCTGTGTGGAAAGATGCACAAAGCCTCAGCAGGACCTGGCAGATATGGTAGGGGCAGAGGGCAGTTCCTCTGGTGGGTAAAGCAGTGATCAGTCAGCAGTGGAGGCCAGAAGAGAGCAAGAAGCTCAGAGACTTGTGTCCTGGGGGTGAAGAGAACATGATGGGAGATTCCTCCCTCTGACACTATCTGGATAAAGCTGAACCAGACAGTAATGGTGTATTTGCAAAGAAGGTGCCCACATCCTGTATCTTGCTCCCTGAGGCAGTCAAATCAGCCAAATGGGTGTTTACTGTTAGCGTTTCTCCTCAGGAGAAGGCTTGCTGTTTGAGAAGATCACTGGGTGGTTTGCATAATTGCCTGCTCAGGTGATGATTGCTCAAATCAGGACAGAATTTCAAAAAGTCCATCCTTCTTGTATTGCTGGAGAGTACAAAATATATTTGGCAGGGAGAAAAGACCAAAATGGAGGTGGGTAGCTGTCTGGTGCCCCTTTATGCAGACTGAATCATAGAATGAAGAGTCCTAAGCCTCTTTACACATCTGCTTTCCAATCCCCACATCTGGAAAATGATCAGAAACAAGCAAGAAGCAGCCAACTCTGCAGACCCTTCAAATACCTATTGAGCTACTACTATTTGCCAATGAAAGATATTAAGGAACTGATAATCAAATGAAGAGGTAGGCAAAGAAACAGAAAGTGGCAAGAGATATAATAAACATAGGGCATTTGAGAAACATGAGGGGGGACTTTAGTTCCAGTAGAGGTGGGGGATGAATATCAAGGAAGACTGTCTGGGGGAGGTGGTATCTGAATAATGTATGAAGAAGTGCAGTGCCTGGTACATAGACAATACCCAAATACCAAAGAAGAGATGACCATTTGGAAGAATGGGTGGAGAAGCAGGGGGTTCCAGGGAGAGAAAAGAGCTGACTCAGTTGGTCCTTTATCCCAGAGCTGCAGTGAACTCTGTAGCTTTTCCAGCAACGTATAAACTGCACAACATTTTGCAGGATAAGAATGAGGGGTTGTTAACATTTCAGGTTGGGAATAGATGCTCATGTCAGCTTGCACTGGGGGCTACTGAGAAAGAATAACCAAGGCACAGCTGCCGCCCCCTCAAATCAACAGGATGCTCTTTAAATATGTAAGAGATTCACCGGGGCACTGCCAGCATCGTCTGGCTTTCTTCAAAGAGTTTGAGAAATGTGCTTAATATTCATGCGCCACTGGAAAGAGGCACGGATAGGGGCTGAAGCAGAGGGGAGGGGTGTGGAAATTTGTGAGTAAAAAATGACTAGTGTCATTTCATGTCTCCCAATCCTAATTAATATATTTCTTGAGGCTGACCTTAAGTCACCTCCTACAGGAACACTTTCTCAAAGACAAATACAAATAAACTCTCTTCACTCACTGCTGCATCTGAACTTGGGGGTGTCTTGCTATTACACCGTTCACTGATTCTGTGTCAGGCAGTATCCCCTCCACTCTCCCAGGTCCTCTGCAACATCTGTCATAAGAACTCAGTTTTACAGGTGAGAGTGTGGACATCCAGAGAGTAAGAGAGAAGGTGAGAGAGTGGGTCAGTTGGGCCCAGGTTGGACAGCTAGTAAGTGCTGCGTCAGGCTTCATGACCGGCCTGAAGCCAAAGCTCTGCTTGCAACATGCCCCTTTCATGTCTCCCTGCCTCCCTAGCTTATTTCCAGTCCATCTTGATATGTTGCATAGTTATTTTCTGGGTGCATATGGGTCATATTGCCTGTTTAACTGCCTTCAGAGCAGAGTTGAATATTCACATATTCGTACCCACCATTTCCCCATTTCTGGGCACAGAGTAGGTGCTGACAATATGAAGCACAGAGAGGAAAATGTCAGCACAGAGAAGCAGCATCTGCTCATGTGCTTTCATTATTCAGATGAGAAAACAGAAGCCCAGAGAGAGGGAGGGACTTAAATATGCCTTACGTGGGACTGAAGAGGAAATAGGTCAGCCCGGCATTGTACTGAACATATCATTGGCACCATACTTTGCTGTTGTTATATTATGTAGAACCTACATAGTATATATGTTCAGACAATTATATTACATACATTACATAGGCTATACAACACTATGTATAATACATAGGACCACCACCATCCTCATCTGTGAATGAGAACAATAAACTCAGCATATCTTGTCATGGTCAACTTTGAGGATTTCACAAATGTAGGTCTCTGGTATATGGAATCAATTGGAAGGACCACAGGTGACCAAGTTTCAAGCAAAGGTCAATAGAGAAAGACAACAAGACATTACTATATTTCTAAAGTGAGTTATAGTCAACAACTTGGGCATCAGAAAATCTGGGCTGGGACCCTTCCATCTCTCAAAACCTGGGTGATTTTGATCAAATCATGTTTTTTCTTTGAGTTTCTTGCAAAGTTATCAGTGAGATAAATTCAGAAGAGAGAATTATATAGTACACAAACCCAACTCCCCATTGCTGTGCCCACATCAGCCATTACTAATTGATTGCCATACTCTTTGTGCTATGCACAGTTAAGGCCTTGAAACACCGCCTCTGGCAGCCACAACCAGTTGCTTGAACATGCCATATGAAACTAATTAGTCATGTTGGACTAGGTGTTTCTATAATCTACTCCAGCTCCAAACCTTCTGGTTATGATTTAGCCTGTTCCCCGATACCTACATATTGAGGTTGGCAGATCAAGTGTTGACCCTTCCCCTATTATGATTCCCAGAGACAATGGCTCCAGAGTTCAACTCTTAACCACTACACTCTGTGGTTTCTCACAGCACTTCTTTTCATTGAGCCACCTGGAGATGTGGCAGGAGATTTGGAGAATCATGTATAAGCATTTATGTTGTTCTCTTCTCTCAACAGGAAAATGAGAAATCTAGGAGGCTGAATAATTTGGAGGAACAGAATTTGGTTCCTCTGTACTCAGCTCAGGCTATTTGCTGCTGCCCTCCCTCCAATAATGCTAGTGAGATGATAAGTCTGCCAGTCCCTTGCTAGGCAGGCTTTGTAGAAAAGAAAGAGTTCTAGCTCTTGTGAGTGGGCCATTATTCATGACACTATGGTGACATGGGGATAGCAAATTACTTGCAATGAATAATTCTGTAGAACAAGGTGTTTTCTGGTCTCCATCTGCTTACCTGTGCAGATGGTATTGTTAGCAGGTGGGCTGGAGAGAAGCCAAGCTTTGGAGAATGAGTTCTTGCAGGATGATCATCTGCATGCTCTCTCCAGCCACTGAATAGTGAGTATAGTGTGGACTCTGGAATAAGACAGCTCTGGATAGAAATCCTACTACACCCTATTGCAGCTCCATGACTTGGGGTTAATACCTAGCCTCTCTGAGCATTCTATCTGTAAAGTGGGGAATGCCAGAATTCCAGAATCCTATGAGAATTAAAGGAAGTAAAGTATATAATATGACTCATATACTACCAAAATCACTCTGAAAATGAATATATCTAACCTAGTGTAAAAATAGGTTATGCAATATAAAAGACCTCACTAAAAAGATAAAACAAAGAGGGAAGGAGACTGAATTGTTTTTTCCATATTTTCTCATTTTACCTTTTCATCAATGAGTGATAATGGTCCCATTTTACAGATGAAGAAACTGAGGATGCTCAAGATCTTTCCCTGCAGGAATGGCACTTGCTCAACTTCTCCCTTTTCCTAGAACATTTCAAAGCTCTTGACTTCACTAGCTAATTTTATAGAGCTGATTTCCAGTTCTATTTTATCCCTAGTTCCTACAATCTAGAGAAGTGCTACACTCTGATCATTTCATCTATTCTGGCACATCAATCATTTCTATGTGGGTCTCCATAAGAGCCCTACCCTCCACCAAGTCTTCATCCTAACCTGAATATGAAGTTGGTCCCCTGGTTTTACAGTTACCCTCATTGATTTCAGTGATATCTCAGGGTCTACGAGGCACAAAATACTCACCCTACATCCAAATCTCCTTTTCCTGGTCTTAATTTTATGAATAACATCTCTCTTCTGATCAGCAGTGATGTCTTAGTGTTTCTGTTAGATTTCTTTCTCTCCTAGGACTCCTTTTTGAACCATCTCCCTCTCCTTCCCCAACCCCATACCCATAGAGCTGTGCTAAGAACTGCTGAAGCCCACCATGAAGAATCCTCAAGTGCTCAATAACGCACCACTATGACCTTAAAAAGTCTTGATTCTGAGGCTTGCCATTGGGAGCTTATAAAACATGATCTTAGTCTATTTCTCCCTATAATCTATGTCACAACACAATGTGTAAGTTACTGTTCCTACAACATATGTGATGCTTAATTAGTGGTGATAAATGTGTTGGTGTCATACTACATTACATACATTTAGTAATTCCTCACCACAAGCCATGAAGTAGACAGCATGCAACCTGGGTAGCCACACAGGGCCTGGACTCAAAAGAACATGTTTTAATTCCCTGTTGACACTATAGTAGTGTCAGAAATTCTGAATAATTCAGAAATTCTGAGTAATTTTGAAAGGGAGCCTCACACTTTCACTTTGCTCTGGACCTTGCAAGTTATGCAGCTGGTCCTGCATAACTTGGGAGGGAGGGCCTCCCAAAGGAGGCTCTGATGCTATGCCCATTTTATAGATATGAAAACCAAGGCCATAAACTACTAAGCCAGGAAGGCTGGCCAATACTCATATTGTACTGAGGACCCACAGTGTGGCAGACCCAAACAAGATGCATAATACGGGCTACCCATTCAAGTCCCCTTCATTCAACCATCTTGCAAAAGTGGGTGATATTTCCTATCCCTGAAGTCGTGACTTGCTCACCACTGCAAGGCAGTTGCAGATTCAGTTCTAGGCCTGTTGACTTCAAGCCCAGCAGTCAACATGGAACCAGGGGCAGGGACTCCAGGGAGACCTCCAAAAAGCAGCCCACTGCACTGTATTCTCAGACTCAAAGAAGCCACCTTCTTTCTCCTAAAAGCTAGTCTATCTCTGAAAGTAGCTTCTCACCATGGGCTGCGGCTGCCACTTCTTTATGCACTGCAAGGGAGAAACAGAACAGATTGCTGAAGCAATTAAACTATCACACAGAAAGCCCAGAGAGATCAGGGCAGGGGAGAACTGCATTTCTTAATGGCCTGTCTCTATATTTAGCCTGAAATGCCTCAATCTCTAACCCTTCTGCCAGGTATGTAGAGGTGAAAGTGGGGAGGGGGGGTGTTCGGCGCTGCTGGACTTCTGTGCCAGGAAGCAGCCACCTGCCAGCTTGTGGTCCCGTTAGCACCACATCTTATAGGGCTCACCATATGGCAGTACAGGAAACCCAACCATAAAACAAGCAGTGAAAACCATGGGACAGCCTGTCTAGGAGAAACTGGGCAAGATGATTCAGCAAGGATGCCTCATCAACAATGGGGAGCTGGGTGCCACAGGGTGCTGGCTAAGCTCAGAGGTTAAGAGAGGCAGGATGGGTGATGAAATATGATAACCTTGAGTTTCAGCCCCTATTATCGAAGGGCTTCCTTCCTCTCATTTCCTCCATCCCAGAAGTCAGGCAGTGTGTGTACATCGAGACTGCACCTGTGTGTACGAGTATGCTAATATGGACTTTAAAAAACTGACCTGCCAGGGCCCCCCTCCCAGAGATACCTATTCACTCTGTAGTGGGGCTCAGAGTTCCACATTTACAGAAGGCTCTGCAGGTAGTAGTGAGCACAGCCAGCCAAGGAAAATCTTGTAGGTATAATGGACACACTGTGCATTGAGAGTTTGGTCTCTTTCTGAGAGATTCCAAACAGGTGGGTGCATCTTGGAGCCTTAGTTTCCCTATAAAGAGGTGAACATGAAATCCTTACTCCTAGCAGATAGTCAGTGCTCAAGAAATGCTACAGAGTGACTGAATGGACTTACAGAAGAGTAAATGCCTCAATAAGAACAGCGTTGGTTCCTATGCACACAAGACTGCAGCTTGTCTCAGGTCTGGCTGCCCAGCAGTGAGCTCCAGTGCAGAAATGATGCAGTCCAGTTATAACAGGTTGGTCCCAAGAAGCATCCACAGAGAAACTGAGAAGTCAGGTGGGGAAGGGACAGGAACAGAGGGGTGCATTCCTGGACCCATTGGCATTCTGGACAATCGAGGAATGGGATCTCTGAGAAACCACACAGAACATGCTGGGCCTTCATTCCCCAAATCTCGTCATCAGTGATCAAGGACTGATCCTGGGATCTGAGCTTCAGAGTCCTTCAACTGTGTCCTGCCTGTGGGTAGAATTAGAGAGCTGCCAGTGTTGGCTGCTAGCTTTTGCTGTAAGAGTTTGCTGCAGGATGCTATCAGCAGCCAGTGCAACGGTGAGGCTGAGGGGAAGTGGAGGAGGCACCGAGAGCACCTGCCCCTCTACCCCACTGCCAGGCATCAGCTTGTGCTGGGTGGGGGCCTGGGGAAGGCCCACTGGACACGTGTGTTCTAAGCACTCCCATACCGCACAGCTGTCAACACCATAAGGGTCTGGCAGAGCCAAGGCCTGTTTATCTCAACTTGCCTGATTCCTCAGCAGTTCTAACCCAGGTCAGTGCTTCTCAACCTCTGCACTGTTGACATTTGGGGCCAGTTCATTCTTTCTTGTAAAGGGCTAATCTGGGGTCATAGGCTATTTCACAGCATCCCAGGCCTTTGCTTCCTGGATGAAAGCAGGACCTCCTATTATGAGAGCCAAGTTTGCCTCCAGACATTATCAAATGTCCTCCTGAAGTGACAGGTCACCCCCAGTTGAGAACCACTGAGGTAGAACTACCTAGTTCATCTCCTGGATCTGGGCAGTCCGTCACTTGGATCTGAGCTCTTGTTTTGTCCCAGCCAGCCCCTGAATCTGCTTGTCTCTGCTCAGATGGGTGCTGTCCTAGGAACACGCCCAGAGACATGCAGGCAGGAACGCAGCTGTGGAACCCCACTGCAGAGCCAAGCCCTGACCAGTAAGTGGGGAGGGTTAGGCAGCAATGGCGGTGTCAGTGGCACTGGCACAAAGGGTCAGCCATAAGCCACACAGGCAGAGAAGCTGGCCAGTTCTGGCAGAGCAGTCCACTCTGCAGTTAGTCCTGGGGCAGAAAGCCATGGGACCACCCTGGAGACAGAGCTGAGGAGAGGGACAACTGACCCAACCCGGGAGCTCCAGGGGTTCAGTGAGAATGTGCAGTTCTCCTCACGTCATACCAGGAAAGGAATTCAGGCTGGCTCACTCCAAATTACTTGCTCTTTTATTATACCAAGTGGCATTCTGGTTAGAGGAAGGGCCAGAGGTCCCCTCTAAGACAGGAACCAATTTCAAAATAAACCCAGGTATTGTGAATCACTGGTGCTGACAGCTGACTCTGTGGTCCCAGTCCTTCAAAGACACAGTCAGTCTCCCCCTGGTGGTCCTATCGTCTATCTGTTCTGAGAAGCCAAGCTCTATCATGCAGGGTTTGATTCTCCCCTGGTCTGCCTCCTCTGCTACCTTTCCTTTATGCTTCCCTCTAGGATGCACATGTAATACGTACTCTTCTCATGCCACAGAAAGAGTGCACAGTGGCATCCGGTCCTCTGGCAGAAAAAAATGATTCACAGTTAAACCTAGAAGCCAGCTGAGCACAGAATTCAAAGATGGGCGGTGGGGCTCCAAGCCAGCTGTGCTATCAGCACCCCACAACTCCTCCTGCCTTTGTCTCCTGGCTTGTCAATACAGCAGCCTACATGGTCGCAACAAGAGAGAGCACCGAGCAGGAGCAGGGAAACCTCTCTCCCAGAGATGGCCCCTGTTCCATCTTCAGGAGTCCTGAGCTTGGGTGTCTGGCCCCTGGGAAAGAGTTATGGCAAGTCCAGAGGCTGCAGGGAGAGTATTTTGTGTGTGTGTGCATGTACACACATATACACACACACCAGCTCCTGAAAGTACCAATTTTATGCATCTCTGTCCCTACTCTGTCATTCACATATATAATTAAAATCCTCCTGGGAGATAATACAGGGAGATAAGACAGATGAAGAGGTAGCAAGGGATCATGTTGACTGGAATTAACTCTCTAACAATACAAGATTGTGTCAGGACCTGTCTATCTAGATGTAAGGACACACAAGCACAGAGAATTAGAAAGTTTTTTGATGTGTGAATCTACCTATCCCATTTGCCGTTGTAAAAAATCACAATCCAACAAGGTTAAGGGGCTTTGACACATGACAGAGAGCTGGCACCCACACTTGGGCTTGCAGACACAGGCGGTGCTCCGGATTTAGAACAACTGGCACCCATGTTTTCACCAGGAGAGAAGGAAGGGATTGGAAATCGCAGTTGGTTTTCACGTTTCAGGAGTCATGCTCCTGTTAATATCTGTAATAATTCTGCCCTGAGGCTGAGAAAAGTCAGAGGCGACAGTAGTAGTTGCCCGGCTGTGGCATTTCATCACCCCATGCTTTCACCCCCTCATGGTACATGAGCCCAACACCAAAGGAGGCACTTGTGAAAACAACAAACTACACACTCTAGACCTACAAATGCCAAAGTGACATTCTCGTTGGTTTCATCAGCATTTAACCCCTTTTCTACCAATGGAGGAAGAAGAGGTCATAGGACCAGAGCGTCAGATCCTACCTAGATCCAAATTCCCCAGAGGTTTCAACCAGCAACTTGACATGGTCAATCGTTCACAAAAGACATTTGATGCTGGGTTTATTAATCCAATACTTGACAGAGGCCCAAGAGGGAGGATGGGAAAGCTTGTGCACTGCTTTTACAGACTTTAAATTCTCCAGGAGTCATCTTGCTCTTTCTTTAAAACAAAACAAGCAAATAAGGATGGATGTGACTGTAGTGGTGGTGATCCCCAGACTCAGATACATCCCCTCTCGTCCTTCACGAGACACTGGCCCTGCTTGGTGTTCCTGAGCAGAAGGTATGCTTGGAGGCACATTAGAAAGCATCTCCTTTCTGAAAATAAAAACTTCATTTATTGTTTGAAATCTGCACCCTCAAGCAAAGGCAACACAAAGTTCAATTCGATGTCTGTGGTGAGACCACCACAGCTATGCAAAGAGTTCTTTGTAAAACTAACTGCTTTCCAGTTGATCATTGAGAAAATAGCACAGATAGGTCCACTTTGAAGAGGGCTAAGTGCCAAGTGTCATTATATCCTGTTCAGGCCCAGGCCTCACCGTGGACAACATGGTGGCAGCCAGCTGGAGCTGAAGGAAAGGATAAGGCAGGCAAACCTTGCCAAATGCTTTCTCTCTCAGAGGTACAACCCCTCCTACCTAAAGTGGAATGGATGCTCCAACTTGTCTAACCCAGGTCAGAGCAGCCTGTGTTAGAGCTAGAGTAACACCAGCCTTGAACACAGCCCCTCCACAAGGAGACTGAACCGTGTGTCCAAGCCTGATCACTGTCATTGTCCAGAGCAGCTGCTGTCCCTCCCTGGCTTGGCAGTGGTGTTTCTAGGTTTGATGCTGGAACAGATCAGCAGGAACTGAGCAGAGACTACCCAGTCCTGAGTTGGAGCCCAAGGCCTTGGAATTTCCAAAGGAGCAACTGAGATGGTTAAATCAAAGGGGTCAAAAGCAGACACTAAATCCAGGACCCAGGGAAGGGGCAACACCAGCCAGTCAAAGCATCAGTACAGTGGCTGTGGCCCAGGTTTTCTCTTTGGCACAGTGGGGAGTGGGACAGACTGGGAGGGTGGGGGGTGGTAGAGGGACTGGAGAGGAAGAATAGCTGTGCTTAAAGAGCCCTAGCAGAAAAGCCAAGCCTCGGTGCTCACATCAAGAGCAGACTCCAGCCTGGGGCTGGAGACATCATGTTGCCTAACAGGGCAGGGATGCAAATTCCAGAGTGAAGATTGGACTGACGGGAGTGCTCTAATTTTCAATTACTGTGTTCACATCAAATGGAGCTTGCCGCTCTCCCTCTACTCTGGGGTATATTTGACTTTGAATCACGTGACCTCCTGAACATATAGACACAGAGAGCAGTGACTTGGTCCTGCTCATTCATCCGGCCAGGCCGCCATGGGGCGTGAGCTGCAGCCCAGCGTTTATACACAGGCTTATTAAAGCAAATAGGATTTGGCCTAGATTGCAAACAGGTTCTTTTTGGGTTGACACGCTTGCTGTGGTCATTGGGACCTCTCCTGTGGAGCACATGCCACCAAAACTGGGCCTGTCTGGTAGCTCTGAGCCTCAAAGATAGCTGACCAGGCCCATTTCCCTGGTCCCCAGAGAGCTCTAAATATTTATTTAAGATGGATGACAGTCTCCATGCATTGTTCTGTCCCCAAGGAAAGGAAAGGAAGTCCTGATTTCTGCCCATAATCTCCTGAAGAGTTATTGCTTCTATTGAGATCTACTCTGCTTTTTAAATCTTCTTCCTGACTTTAGTGTACCCATCTGAAAAATGAGTAGATTGCATGTGATACTTTTAAGGTTTCTTCTTCCACCGATATCCTGTGCTCCCTGGGAGGCACTGAGACGTGGGGAGCTTTCTGGTTTGGGAGTCAGGAATCCTGCACTCCAATCCCAAACTTCCCCTTTCTTTAATCACAGATCTTGAGTAATTCTTTCTCAATTCCTGAAGATCAGTGTCTCAGCTGCAAAGTGGGGGAACAAACTCAATGATGTGTACTCCCTTGTGTTACGTAGTTTTTCCCAGTAATCATTGTGTGTGTTTATCCTTGTGTGTGTGTTTCCTGTGTGTCTTTGTGTATACGTATATTTGTGTGTGTGTCTGTGTGTGTGCGTTAGCAAATTCAGCTGTCATCGCAGTCACCTATCTACCCATATGCCTGAATTTTCCACTGAAGAGTCACCCTCCCATGTACTGGCAACCAGTGGGAATGTCCACCAACACGCACTTCCCAAAAGATGGGCAGCAGGCTCAGGTAAGCCCAGCAGCTTCTTTGTCTCCAGAAGTTGACTTGAATCAAGTGCGCTTGAGATAGAAAAATCAGAGCCCTTCCGTCCATGGATCCCTGATGGAGAAACCCCCAACGAAGTCCTCTTTCCTAGATCCTCAGAGGTTCCTGAGTAGTCTCATTTCCAAGGTCACTTATTTTAGTCTCAGTTCTGATTTTGTGAGTTGTCTCAAACTCATCCATTCATCCATGTGCCTGAGTCTTGTAAGTCTGCTTAAAGTCCACCTTCTCAGTGAAGCTTTTCCTACTTTCCCTATTCCTAATGGCTGCACTACCAGTTCTTCTTGTCCTATCTGGCTTCATTTTACTCTGTGGAAGTTTACAACCTTTTAAATATTTCAAGTATCTGACATACTTATATGTTTTGCGCTTTGGCCATCTCTCTCCAGGAGAACATTGCATGATGAGGACCAGCATTTGAACTACTTTGCTTGTTGCTATATTCTCAGGGCTTAGAATAGTGCCTGATACTTGGTAGGTAGGTATCCATAAACTATGGGTGGACTGAATTAACATATGAATTTATTCCTGAGAATAACCATAGTTGGTCTGGGTTCTGACCCTAATTGATAATGTTTCCATTCCCCCTCCTCTTAATCCCTTTAGGCTAAGAAGCCCTTTGCTGACAAGTAGGGGTGACAGTATATACAAGGGCCCCTCTGTATATACTGTCAACCCCTCTTCTCCCTAGCTATGTGACACGCTCCTCTCTCTTCAGCTTCCTCAGCACCCAGAGCCAACCAGTGGAATTCAAATAGCATATGTTTAAGCAACCTCAACATCCCAATCTGCTTGCTGTGGAAGTCAAAGTCAGAGAAAAGGACGCAATGGAGACCAGTTTCAGTGGGCTCGAGTTTAAAATTCTATTTAACATACAAATATTGTCATTTTTAATTGATGAGTAGAAAAAAACAGAAACCAAATGGTTTCACTACTATATGGGACCTGGGAAAGATAAACAAAAATCCATGAAGAAAAGACAAAACAAGTCAACAACCAAATTGAAGTACACAATGGGGGGGGATGGGACAGTGTGGGAACGGTCAGGGAGGGGGGGGGTAACCCCAGATATCACAGAGATGTGAAGTTTATATATAAATAAATTATTTTAAAAAATAAATAAAAAACAACAACCCATAAATTTGGGGGTTGTATATCTCAGTACTCACAGAATCAAGGTCATGGAGTATTTCAGTCCAGCCAACCTGACTGCTGACTCAGCTGGAAGCTTGTCCCTCTTCAGAGATCCCACCAGTAACTCTAACCTTGCACTACATCTTGACATGGTCTCTATGTTACTAACCCTCAGGGTCACTCCCATGTCTCTCCTCTGACTCTGCTTCCCCCACTCACCCAGTGCACACATCCCTCAAGCTTTTTCTTAGCCTGCTGGGCTGTCCAGGATGTGTTTCATTCTCAGGTGTTTCATTCTACCCCCTTGATGTTGATCGAGTAGAAGGTTTCAACAAATTCTTGTTCATCCCCCTTTCCCCCTAACCCCCTGACCCAAATCTCTAAGTATCTGCCACTCTTCTTTAATCTTTGATTCACTGCCAGTTTCTACACCCCCCCCCCATTACCTCATTACCTCTGGGTACTCTAAACTGGATGGTCCCTCTTGGCTCACATAGAAAATGGGGTATTCGCTTTCTCAAGTTAAGTGAGTTTCACAATGTAAGTCACATCAAGGTGCTATAACTAGTCATGGTCCAATTCAGTCTCAGGCTGTGAAATGCCTGCCCTTTATTTTCATGACCTCATATAGTAGAGCCAGTTGTACATTTAAAATCATACCTGTGTCTCCATCCCTCCAGGCCTTCCCAGGCCAGGGTCCTATGTTCCAATCCCTGGTTTTCATCTAGCCTGACTCCTAGTATAAGTCCAACATCTCCTCCCCCCCCCACCCCCAGCCCATCTGAGCCTTGTCCTTCCAGTAATCCTTTCTGGAAGAGCTCTGGGAGGGGCTGGGGGTGATGCCAAGGAGGAAGGCATGGGCAGGGGGAGTAGAGTGGCATCTTTGAACTGAGTGCCTGCTGCTGCCTATGTGGGAGCCCATTCCCTTCTCAGCCACTCTAAGAAAAAGGTGCACAGGTAAGCAGGGCTAGCTCTGAGTGGGTGAATGACATCCAAGGTCATGACTCATCAGGAGGCTTGATGATTCTAGCTCTGTCAATTTGCCGGAGAAGAGTGGGCAAGACAGACACCAGAACGCCCCAGGATAAACTTGTTCCTTCTATGATACCCTAAAAAACTAAATCCTGAGATCAGGTGGTATGGACAGAGTAGGGGGAGGTTCCAGTGCCAAAGGAAAGATGGCAGGAGGAGGGGCCTCAGCTCCATCATGCTAATTTTGACATTTTCCTGTGTGTCTGCTTGTCATCATCAACTTATAATTTAACCTTGTTGTGGCGATGCCTCTGGAATGTCAACAAGGCTTGCTGGAATTTCATTACAGGCCGGCAGCTGGCCCCTGGTATTTCTGATACAAATGATGTGCAGCTGTATGCTGGCCCCACTGGCTTTATCCCCATCTCGCAAGCGGCAGCATTAGGCACACTTAATCCAGAGAGATATTCCACACACCCGAGAAGAGAACTTGTCAATTCCACCAGGGGCATTTCCTATGGACTGCTCTGCTGAGCCAATTAACCCAGAGTAATTGCTGAAAAGCATTAGATATTGATGATGGATGCAGGGGACTGACCCCAGGGGTGGTTGGAGGGAAAGTGTGGAATAATAAGACTTTTCAGTATCTGCACAGCATCTGTCGCTTTCAGAGTACCTCTGCTGCGCAGTGCCACTAGTCCTGTGATGTTGGCTGGGGCCTGGGATGGCTCCCACTTCATGAAAGCAGAAATTAAAACCCAGAGAGGAAAAGGACCTCATGGTCCCCCAAAACATAGGCACAAACACTCTGAATTTTGCACTCCTTTATCCATTCACCCAGCCAGTATTTATTAAGCACTTACTGTGAGCAGGTTTTATGCTTGGCTGAAGGATATGACCTTCTTTCCACTCTCCACCTCTTACTTTAGCCAAAGAAGTTCCAGGAAAAGCAGAACTCTTCAAAACTGCAGCTACCAAGGAGCAATACAATAGTGAGTTTTCAAAAGAGGCAAAGGCACAGAGGCTGAGGGAGCTTCGCAAAGAGAGAACAAGGTGAATCAGAAATGGAAGGGAGACAGATGCATGGACATGGAGGAGAGCCCTGGAGATGGACAAAGAAACCCACCCACTGCACCCCCCCCACACACACACACCACACACACACAAAGGTAGAAGAGCCGCAGAGTGCTGGGGAGGAGGGCCAGAGGAGGGTCACACAGAGCAATGGCCCAGAGCTGCTTTTATCATATTGGTCTAGGTACTCTGAAAGCGGCAAATGCTGTGCAGACATCGGCAAGTCTTATGATTCCACACTTTGCCTCCAGCCGCCCTTAGGGTCAGTTCCCTGAATCCATCATCGATATCTAATGCTTTCCAGCAATTACTCTGAGAGTCAGCCTGCCTCTCACTGGCTGTGTGACTGGCGCATATAGGATACTCTTTAGTCTTTGGGTTTTAGTTTCCTGACTTTAAGATGAGTGTGCATCATAGCCTTGGAGGGTCAGTTTACAGTTAAGGTCAGATAGAGAACTTTCACATAATGCTCAGAACTGTGCCAGTTCACAGCAAGCTGCAGTGATGGTGAAGAGTGGGGTGGACCATGAATGAGTCCCCTTTCTGATAGAGTTTGTGCCTGTAGTCACAGTGAGCTAAGAGAAAGGCAGCAAACCATGGATGGCTTCAACATCCCCACAGGGCAGGCTTCTTTTAGATGCCACATACCTAGCCTCAGGGAGAGGGGAGTTGTGGGCATGAGAGAAAAGGGTGTGACTTCAGGTGGGAAAGAGAGGTAAGGATCTGACACCACCAGTGAAGTCTAGTCTGTGTGTGGTGTGTGTGGTGGGAGGCATATGTGTGGGGCTCCCACCAGCTCCCTCATTTGCAGGACTTCTAAAGATGGTTGATGGATAAAATGAAAACATAAGAAACGAAGGCAGTTTTTATACATAAAGCATTGAAGAAGACCCGGGTGAGGACAGAAGTGGCATAGGGCAAGGCTGATTGTTTCCCCATGGTGACAGTTTCAAGCAGAGCAGGTTCATGTACCACTCACAGGATCCCAGGTCTCCCACTCTCAGCAACCTTCCCATATGACAAGATGGGTGACAGAAGGAATGCAAGGGTCCCTCTACAGTTTGGGACCCATGCCATTCTACCAATCAGAGTGGGACTGACCTGACACTTCTTAAGAATGAGAGTGACCAGACATGCTGCCAGCCCACCTCTCTTGCTGTTGTCCCCTCCATGGGAAGGCCCAGTGCAGCAGCTGCTCTGGGCCTGACAGAAGTCCCAGAAACACTGCTCCCCAGAGCCCACAGCTTCCCTAGGGTAGCTGACCACAAAGCATTCCTCAGTTGTAGCCAGCCAAGTTCCACCAAACCCAGGGGTCTCTTGGGGGGCAGCGCAGACCTCACTACCATAGCCTCCTCAGCTCCCAGGGTGAACCCAACCTGGCCCTTCAGACTCAGAAGAGGAGGAAAGATCCGCTTATCAAGAAAAGATTCAAAATCCCAGCTCTCCTAGAAGAACACCCTCACTTTTTCTTCCTTGTTGCCTTTTTACACAACAAGACAAGTCATGTTGGCCCACAGGGAGGTATGCGGAAGCTCAAGATTGACAAGAACATTTCTCAAAGTGACATAACTTATAAAGGAAAGGGCCAGCCTTGACTTCCTAAGGCCCAAACCATGTGTTCTACCTCTGATGTTTTCTGACTCGCCCCCAACAATGGAACTCAGGGGACTCAGTCTCATTCAAATGGGTTTCCATGAAGAAGAGCTGCTGGTGGTGGTCCACAGCAATGAGGCCTCCTCTCTGGGTTCTCCCAATGCTATCGGCATGTACCTAAGCCACTTAGTATTCCTGGGAGTCCAAGCTTTGTTTGTGTCAGTGTGTGAACATCACAGATTGTGAGGACACTGGCAGCAAGGGGTGTGGGATTGAAGCCAAGTAAGATAATATGAAACTAATAATAATAGAAAACAGAGAGATGAACTACAAGGATGCAGGGATGCAGTAGAGGGTAGACACACAGCATGAGGGCTAATTGGCACTGGAGATGGGTGAAAGGACACATCCACCAGCAGCCCCATATTTTCAGGGTGCCAAAGTCCAAGGACAGAGAGAGCTCAGGCGAGACTCTGCCCAGGAGGAGGGGAGCCAGCTAGGACTGGTCTTCAGTCTTCCTCCATTGCTGACATCTGAGCAAGAGCAGAAGACCAGAAGTTCTCTACAAACAGAGACTTCCCTAGATGAGGTTAGGACATCCAGAAATGATTCAGGGGCCTGCAGGAAAAGAGTAGACCAAGAAGGAGTAGAAGGGGTTTTACAATATGAATATGAGGACTGCAGGGGGAGACGATGAGAAATCTGGAACAGGGAGGTACTTTCTAGAATTGAGATCTGTGAGGAGCAGGTAGTGGATGCTGAAGGGGTGAGCTTCCCAAGCACATCTTCAGGAAGGAAAACCTTACTCCCTCTGCTGTTGGGCAGTACTGCCTACAGAGGTCTACAGCTGCCAGCCCCAAGAGAACCTGTCTCAGCTGTACAGGGTTGCCTTGCACAAACCCTGCCTCCTTGGCAGGATAGTTGATGTCCAACACTGACAAAGGGGAGGGCACTGAAGCAAAGCCCCTCATCCCAAACTGACACAGCTGTGAAGGGCCATTCCATCTCCATAACAGTGTCACTAAGGTTTCATAGATGGCACTGCATCTCAGCTTCTCCCTCTGCTGATGCTGCTTCCTTCTCTTCCCTTCCACAGGTGTTATATTCAGTACACTCGCCTCCCTGATTCACCTACTGCAAGAGAATCTCTCCCTGCGGCCTCTACCCTGGGGGATCCAACCTGTGACACATTATCTTATTTAATTCTCACAATTTTTTGGTCCGTGTATTAGTTTTATCTACATGTGTTAGATGGTGAATATGGTTCAGTGAGGTGTATCAATATCCTAGGTCACACAGTCAGTATATGACAGAACTTTAATAAAAACTCTCTTCTATTCTGACCCCACACCTGGGCATTTTAACCACAACCTTCAGAAAGAGTTAGGACCAACCAGAGGCTGTGGATTCCACACTGCACAGAGGCTTGAGTCTTGGGGCTTAGGTCCAGGGCAGCCAATCAAGACCACAGACATCTGAGTAAATGGGGATCTTTGCAAAATCAGTTTTCCTAGTTGTGGACAGGGCCTGCCTAAGGGCTGACCCAGTTCAGGCCTAGAGCCACTGCTTAGAAATTGCACCATGCCAATCCCCGGCTGTAATTACCACCACACTTGCAGCACTAGGCTGAGAGCTGGAAATAGCTCTGTATTTATTTACCCTGCAATTACATGCTACATTAAATGCTCCGCAAGAACATGGCGATCACCCTGCAATTAACTGGTCCCTGCTTCCTGGGCAAGAGAAGGCTGGAGACAGTTACTGGGCGAAATCAAGTGCTGCCTGGTTTCTTAATGGGCCTGGGGGTCACCTTGTAACTTGTGCTGTTGAGCCTGGCTAAAGGCTATAGATCTGAGGGGGTGGTCCTAGTGCCCAGGAGAGAGGTTCACATCCCAGTCATATCTGAGTCAAACTTTGTTATGAGAACTCTGAAGGTACTGGCATATAAGGCTCATCTTGAGCTTGGTCCTACCCAGCTCCTCTCCTCCAGGGACTCTCAAAGCACCTAGTGATCTCTCTACTTTGCTTTCGGAATTCCTGGATCATTGCTCTACCATTCTTTGCATGAGCTATTCCCTGTCATGTTTACCTGGTGCATTACTGTTTCTTTCAAGATTCACCTCATATTGTCTCCTTTGCAAACTATTCCTTGAAAGGCAATTATATAGGGCAGTGAAAATCAGACAGACAATGGATCAAATGCCATTTCCATTACTTAACATCTGTGTGGTTTCTGGCAAGTTACTTGACCTTTCTGGACGCCATTGTGTGTGTGTTCATAGATGTACAGACTCCCTGACATCACATGTGTATGTACTATGTATGTGTTTGTGTGTATATACATACATACATATACTTATTGTCTCATGTTTATGGATAAATAATTGAAATAGCAAGGTGTCTGGCACACAGTAGGTACACACTAAATCTCTGTTGAATGCATGAGCCAATAAGTAAACCAACTGATCACGTAGTTAAAAGTAGTCAACTAAGAGTTAAGTGCATGTAGGCACCCATATTTATCTTTGTGGCTCCCCATTCAACTTCCTACATATAAACATGTATACACGGTATTCAAAAACATAATATGCAAACATGATGGTAATTGGTCTCTAGTTGCCTGGAGATTCCAGAGAACTAGTTTCTCAGGCTGTGAGGATAGATTAAGAATGCCAGCAAAAGGCATTAAGAAAAGAGTTAATTATATATTTACTACCTCTGTCATTTTCTCCTAATTATGTCTTGGCAAGCAGAATCTCCTGGATGAATCTTAAATCTCAGTGTCTTTAAAAATATAATAATAAATCCATGTGAAGTGGAATGCTCTCAACAGCCAAAGATGCCCAGGGAAGTTTTCAATCAGCCTGGTCCCAGTGAACCATGTTGGCATCAGCTCCGATTGTGTTTGGGCTTTTGAGAGTAGACATGGTGACAAAGAAGCAGCAGGGAGCAAGGCACTGTCCATGCCCTGCCATTTCCATCACCTTTGAATTCACTGAGAGTCATCTGGAGATCCTGTGCCCCCCCGTCTGCTTCCAAATTCCCATGAGGCTACAGGTAGACTGGACATAATATAAAGTATGAGCTACTTTTTGGCAGATTGTTTGGTCTCTGGGTTGAGAGGACAGAGGCCATTGGCTGAATACCTTCTATCACTGTGGTTCTCAACTGGGTACCATCTTATCCTAGGGGTCATTTAGCTGTTACCCTTGGGTCTAGTGCTACTGGTAGTTGGTGGATGGAGGCCAGTGGTATTGCTAAGCATCCTACATTGCACACTCAGGAGTTATCCAGCCTCAAATGTCAATGTATCCGAAGTTGAAAATCCTGCCTGTTTGTGATGGGAGGCTTAGGGCTAGCTGTTTCCACACTGTCTATTATTAAGTGTTGTCACACAGTTTTCAGACCTCTGTATATTCTTGTCTTATCTATTTTGGCTTTTAATGACAAGGAGCCCCCGGGCACACACACGCTCGGAACAAATGCACAGGTTTCCTTTATTGCAGCTCTGACTCCTCGTTGGCTGCATCGCTTTGATAGAGATTAGTCTCCCTCACCCATGGAGCATGTGCACACAGACTGCCCGTGGGTACCTGTAGATGCCAGCTCTTTTTCTCTTCTTGGGGAGGAGATTACCTCTCTCTCTCCAGATTTCATAGACAAAGGAAAAGGGCAGCAAAACCAGCAGCCTGTTGCTGCTGCATCGAACTGATCTAGAAGATGACCAGGGGCCAGTGCTCCCTTTCTAGCACCATGTCTGTGTTCAGCATCATTATGGACCATTTACTCCATTCCATCCTAAGTCATTCAGCTCCAGGAATACCTACAGAATCCACTCCACACGTGGAACTTGGGGAACAATCTATACAGACTAATATAAATTTCCCTTTACATGTCCCAAACCCACAACTGAGGTCTAATACAGCAACTCTCAACTGTCCTCTGCAAAGGCATTTTGGAGCATGAATGTGCTTAGGGTGATGGTATGCACTTGGGTCCAGGTGAAGCCTGCCATGCTGCTTCCCTGACAAGTTCCCACGTGCTGCTGCTGCTGTTGCTCCACAGCCAGCACATTTCAAATAAAAAAAGGTGTTAGAATACTGCTTCAGCAAGATGCTAACAGGTCCTTAAAGAAAGGTAAACTATCCCAGAGGTGAAATGTTTTGGAAAACACTACATTAAGTCTAATAAGTATCTGAAAGACAAGGGCAGGGGTGGAGTGTACTATGTTAAAAGATGTTAAAAAGGCTTGATGGGGGAATGAAATTCCATGGTCAAGTACTTTGTGGAGAACCTGGGTAAACTAGAAGGGGATCTCTTGACTCCAGGACTTCTCAGTACCTATAAATCATCTGTGCAAATCAGATCATGTCACTACTATCTGAAGCTGATGACATAAAAGCCTGAGAGGGGACTTAACTGCTTCCTTCTCTATACCTTCCCTGGAACACAGGATAGATATACCCCTGTCTTGAAACCTTTGCCTCAGATTTCAATCCCATAGTCAGTTGACCAATTCCTTTGTCTCCTTATTTGCTCAGATACCACCTTCTAGATAATTCGTTCCAATCCACTTTATGAAATGCCCAATCTCTGGTCCAAACATTTACAACCCCCTTAACCTATTGGACTATTCTTTATTCAATGCATTTTCACCTTCAGCACATCATATCATTTCATCATTTATATTTATGTTTGTGTCTTCCCCACTAGATTATAAACTCCAAGAGGGCAAGAGTCTTTGCTTTTTCCTATTCCTGTATTGTAAGAGCCAGCTGTATAGTAACTACTTTAAATATGTGCTGAATCAGCAATTGAACAACCATCTGATGTGAAATTCTCAGTAGGAGTAGAATCTAGTAATCATAATTCCCCAGAGGCTTCTAACCACAGATACTATTTCTTTCTTATTTCTTTTCCTACAGAGCATCTCAGCATGACCACCATTCCTAAATACACATTTTCTAGGAAATGCTGCTGCAATAACTCACCAAGGAGCCAGCCTTCATCCATTTTCCTAAATCCTTCTGGGCCTATTCATATTCATCCCCTGCCAGGTCCCAGGGTGATGAGTTCCATAAGTTTATTACTCACAGTACAAATTCATCTTTAAATCTGTGAGAACAATGTCACTGCTCACTATCCTGCAAAGTGCCCCCTAATGCTGCTAGGGGAGAGGAGGCCCCAGTTTCACACCAAGCCTTTTAAGCAATAGGTGCTTCACAAATACATATTTAACCCTCAAAGTAATCCTCCCGAGGTGAGTTTTAATCCCCCATTATACAAATGAGAACATGAGTCTCAGAGAGCTTAAGCAGCTTGTGGAACTGGAATTCAGATAAAGGTCTGCCGTGCTTTAAAATTCCGAATCTCTCCAAAACACCCATGTGGCAAATTTCACAAAGCAGTGTCTAGCAAATGCCCAGCCCTAGAGTCAGAGGACCTTCTGTCTGTCTGGAGGGCCTTCCTTAGCAAAAACAGCTGCAGCAGCAGCAGCAGCACTACAATTCCGAAGGGCTTTGTCTGTCGTTCTTATTCCAAGTACTTTACCCATCATAAGTCTTCCAATGCCTACATTACAGATGAGGAATCTAAAGTCACACAGCTATGGGGTGGCGGAGCTGGTCTTGCCAGAATCAGGGAAAGGAATCCCACATCAGAGTCCCAAAACACTATCACTCCATGAGTATCCAAATCTCAGGCTCTAGGTGCTGATCCTGTGCTCCCCTCCTCTTCCCTGGGGTCCTTCCCTTGGGTCTGTCTCCTACCTCTCTGTTGCACCTCTTTGCTTCTGCAGGATCACTCTTCTAGGGATGGGGAATGCAACTTATTGCCTCCTACTGCTAAACCCACAGGACCCCTCTTCCAACTGGTCTTCCCAGATGATACAAGCTGGCAGTTAGGCCAGGCACCAATGTCCCATGGAGACTGTCATTTGGCATCTGAGCAACCTGAGACCTGGAGGAATGGCCAACTTTCTAATACCATACACCATTGGTAAAAAGCCTGGACTAGTAAGACAAGCACACAGTAGGCTTCTGCTGGCTGGAGACCCCAGACCAAAATTCAATACCAGAGGAAAACATCTGCTGGCCAAGGAAAAAGACAATACTGAGAAAAATCCAATCAGAAATAAAGCATGAGGCTTCAGCAGTGCCTGACTCAGCAAGAAGCCAGAAACCCACCTAAAAAGAATCTATAAAGTAGCCCAAGAAACTACCTCACACTTTACCTTACTCAGAACTCCCTCCCTTTCCAGAGATGTACTCTACTCTTGCCCTTAATAAACTAACTTCTTTACATCATTCTGAGTTTCTGTGGATCTTTACTGATGGTTGTGGTAGCTGAACTCATTATCCGGAGTTCCAGTTTCCGTGAACTGGGCAAGTGTGTGAGTTTCTCCATGTTTCACCAGGACTCAGGCCTTGGAATTTAATGCCAGGACCCTTTAATTCATTCACCAATGAACAAGAAAAAATTTTCTAAGCACTGCTACGTGAAAGTGCCAAGGAGTGACCCTTCAACTGTCTTATCATTTGTGTTCATACCTAGTTTCATTCAATTACTTCTTCATTTGATAATTCTTAGGCTCCAGAAATAAGATAATCAAAAAGATAATCACATATAATAGATATTTAATTTTGAATTCATTAATTTATTTTCTCCAGTTTCATTGAAGTATAATTAACACAAAACATTGCATTAGTTTAAGGTGTTCAGCACAATGATTTGATGGATGTATATTGAAAAATAATTAGCACTAATTATTTTGTTCCATCACCATTCACTAATTTAATAAATAAGACAAATATATCTGCGATATTAAATAGTGATACATGCTAAAAAGAGAAAGAAAGAAGTCAAGGATCTATGACAGCATATAATCAGTGAGGGAAACAGGAATATGACCTAGTTTGCAAATCAAAGAAAACATCCCAGAGGAAGTGGCATTTGAAGTACAACTTAAAGGATACTAAGAGTACTTAAGGAAGAAAAGTGTTGAGTAAGAAAGCATGTGTAGAAGGACGCACTTGAGGCAGAAAGATACAGCACTTTTATAGAACATTGTAATATAGTATAGCTTAGAATATATATACAACATAAAGCAGTATGTTCTTGCTAAGGAAAGCAATTAACATTTATTAAGGATTACAATGTCATTTGTTCTCACACATAGTGGTTTAAATCCCATTTTACAGTTGGAACAACTGAGACTGAAGGTTTTTTTTTAAGTTTTAAGACACTTATAAAACAGGCATTCCAACTTGGCAGGTACTTGATGTTTCTCCCATCCTGCTCAGAATCTTCCTTATCATTTCTGTGTGCTTTTCCTCCAGCTAGTGGATTTTTTTGTTTTGTTTGTTCTGCTTCCAGTGCCTGACTCAGCAGGAAACCCCTCAGAAACCTACCCTGGAGCTAGAGATACATTTTGCGTTTGCTCCCAGAGACTGATCAGTGCCTGGGAGTAAAATGCCCCCAGAGTGACCTTTAAGCAGTGAAGCCTGGGTGCAGAAGGCAGCTTGGCTGGAGCTGGATGCACTGGGAGGAGCAGTTCCACTGCAGGGCACCCTGCTGGGAGCAGGTTAAGCCAAAATTCAGTTCCAGACTCGTGTCTGCCTCATATCGCTCCTTCTCTGTCCCGTCTCTCTATTTTTTGTTCGTTTCTCCTGAGATTCCTTTTTAGTAAATCACTCAGACAGGAATTCTCACCCCAGAAACTGCTTCTGGGGAACCCAACCTAAACGTAATCCATGTCTGTCTGAATTTGAAGCCCTTTCTCTTGCCTATAAGATAGGATGATTAAACAGAACAGACCAATTAAGGATAAAATGACTAATAATGGTAAGAAGTTCAAGAGCAGGGAAGAAGAGGAAAGCCTCAAAGAATCGCGAACTCCCAGTGAAGCACAGGAGAATGTGCAGGTTCAAAGTAAAGAAGAGAAAGCAGGCATTCAGGGTGGAGACCTATATTTGACAATAAAAGGACATTGCAATGCTGACAGGGTCTCACAGAGTGAAGGGCACTATGCCAGCCCGGGGCATGGAGGGAAACTAGCAAAGCTGATCAGGGCCAGATGGGAAAGATTTTTGCAGCATCAGGTAGAGGTAGAGTCTGAGCTGGCAGAAAGAATCCAACCTGGAGGTGGGGGGAAGGAGACACACCTCAGTTCTGATGCTACACCCACTCCTTCTGAGCTAGGTGACTTCAGACAGGTGATTCCATTCACTAGGCAGTGAAATGAAAAAACAACTGCAGATGTCTATTTTGAGCATTAAATAGGCTAGCACAATGAAAATCCCTGGCCCACTGCGAGAGACTCAAAGGACACTATTTTTTTCCTATTGTGGAAGTTTAGGCTCAATTCTATAAAAGGGTTCAATATAAAAACTTGGATCAAGGAAGTGAAATATTCAAAATTACATTTCAAAGAAACTTCTATTATGGTAGAGAATGTGACACACTAGAGACAGGTAGAGAATCTGGAGAGGAAGGAGGAAGTACTTCAAGAGACAAGAGTTTGGTGATTAAAAATTGCAACCCAGGAAAGCAAACAGCAGAGGGCGTAAGAGAGAAGAGGCACATACAGTGATATTGGCAAGGGTATTAGCAAACAACTGATTTGAAGGAGTGAAAGAAAGTCAGGAACGGGAACTGTCTTTGAGGTTTTGACTGAGTGCCTGAATGAACAGGGATGAGTGAAGAAGCACTGGTTTGAGAGTCAAGGTAGGAAGTTTGATTCAATGTATTTTGAGCTTGAAGTTGTATCTGGACATCCAGCGAAGCCACAACACCTGGTCACAAGAGGCAGCAGGACCTAGGTTCAGATCCCAGGTCTGTCACTTACTAGTAGCGTGTTAGTTAAGTTTCAGGGTCTCTGTGGGCCTCCATTCCCCCCACCAGCAAAAACAAGAAAATAAATACGGGATAACTGTAAAGACTGAGACATACAAAACCAGCATCTCAAAACTTACAGCTACTCAACAAATGTGAGACTTTTAAAAAAATGTTTAGCAGACAATTGGTCTTGACCTTGGGCTTACCCTCAGAGCTGACAGAGTAGATTTGGAAAGCCTTGGACTGGAAGAGACAACAGACAAATCAGCACAGTTGAGATAAATTTCCTTTTGGAGGAAAATGTCCTGTCCAAGACCAGTAAACACTCAAGATCGTTTTTAAGTTAGTGGATACTTCTGTTTTCTCATAAGGAACATGACTAGATTTACCTGTATAAACATTTACAAGACAGATACAGTGGAAAATGAGATAAAATTATCTTTGAGATGTTGACCTAGTGCTTGAGAGAACAGGGATGACAGGAGAGGTGTGTACACAGGAAAGCTAGCAGAGGGCAATGGGAGAAGAGTTCTTTGGGTCCCCAAACCAATTGCCACAGGTACAGGGGAGGGGAATCGGTTCATTTTGCTTAGAGGATTTTGAGAGTAAATAACTAGACTGTTCAGTAGCCAATGCAGTTCTCATAGGTTTACCACGGTTATAGCAGAAAAGAATGTTGGAGCCCTGGGAACTCTCTTTTTGGGGTTTTTAATCAGCAAAGAAATAGCCACTCAAGTTTCTCCTCCCTTCTTCCTTCCCCCAGGGTGATGCCACCCTTTTATCACCTCCTCCTAGGTCCAGGTGTATCTACTCACACATGGCCATACCCAGGGAGCAAGGGGCATACATGATCATGGGGAGAGTGCAACATCACATGTGCTGGCCATATACATCAATGGAGGGAAAATGCCTGAGTAATTCATTTACCCTATACCACTCTAAGCTCTGCAAAAGCATTAAAAACACAAAATTAGTGTTCAAATGAAGTAACTGGAATACCAGCATTCACCTAGTTATCATTTCAAAGACAAGGCACTCGACCAAAAATCCTAGCTTCAAATTTCTAGGCCATTATAGTAAAAAGAGTAGAGAGACTAAGAACCAGTTCTTGAAGTGTAGGATTCTCTAAATTCTAATTCAAGCAGTTACCAAACCATATGCATGACTGGGATGTAATTAACGAGTGTCAGTCACTATTATAGAGATATTCATCTGCTTTTTACAAGTTCATGGGTATGAAGTTTGGTTTTGACTTATGGGAGGAAAAATAATTTTTCCCTATTAACTAAACCTTAGGTAGCCAGTGTAAAGACCAGGATGATAGAGCTGGGAGGAAAAGACATCAGAGAGGGATAGCAATTCACATAAGTTTATCCACTGGGGAGAATGAGGACAAAGTTTCTGATTTGACATCTAGTATTCTTTCAGCCCACCCTGCCTCCAGTGAATCACGAACCCCAGATCCTACAGCCCACACAGTCACCAGCTGCATGCACAGCCACTCACGTTCCTAAAGTGACCCCAAAAGAGCCTCCTGTTCATGCAGTTAGGGTCTGCTATTGGCAATGTCCCACAAGTGGTGTCCTCGGTGTCCCCCAGAGGATCTGGCCTCCAGGAGATTCCCTGAGGGAAAATTCTGTTGGATTCTCTGATGTTCCACAAAAATAGCCTCACCTGATATTCCCTGCCAACTGAGGAAGGAAGCTCTGCTAATTTCATTAATAACTTAATGAGATTATTAACCACCATCCAGTGGGGGCAGGTTTGTTCTTTCCTTTTGGTTATGGGAATACATCCATTTTTCATACAATTACAGTCTGAGAGGATCATCACTGGGGCTGCCAATTGTGGGCTTATTAGGAGCAATTTAGACACCAGATTGGATTTTCTTTCTGCACAGAACCTTTTGTTCGAAGCACATGAACCAATGTTCTTCACATTAGTATAGTAATAAAATGTTGTCCAGTAGGTGCTTGGTCTTTAGTTTGGCCCCATGAGGGAGAAGTGAGGAAATAGCTCTGTGGCCAGGATGCAGCTCTGGCTTCTCATTCCAGCTCTTGTGCCCCCAGCACAAGGCACTTTGGGTCTCTGGGCCTGTTCTTCATTGTCTACAGAGATGGTCAGTAGATCTGAACTAGAGACCCATATGCTATCCACAACCCTTTAGAAAACCTAGTAGAATGTGTCTTGCTCATCTATTGCCACACTGACTAAGTAAATTGTGACTTCCCTCCTTTGGGGCAGAATTATATCTTCTTGGTATGGAAAACCTGTTAGCTCAGCTTGATCAGATGTTCTGATTGATATCAATGACATCATAGGGATTTGGAGCCCATAAGAAAAAAGTAAAAAAGAACAAAGGCAGGAGACAGGGCAACTTAGGAAATTGATTTTTGGGGGCTGTCTCCATTCAACTACTCACTTGTTGAAACTCAGTTCCCTGGCCCTGCAAGGCCGCATTACTTCTGTCTCTCTAGCACTCCTAATTTAGGATTTCTGTTAACTGCAAACACATATGTCTTCTATCAACTAAGTTCTGCCTGACTTAAGGATGTGGGGTGAATTCCAGTTATTGTCCTACCCAAGAGAGCGCTGGAGTCACTCACAGCAGCTCACCAGGGTCAATTACATGTATTTCTTCCTAAATCTGAGTTCAATGATTTCATGCAATCCATCAGGGTGGGAGTATTTATAGCAGGGAAATTGAAAAGTACTACAAATCAGGACTTTGTTTCTTCCCAGAAAGTTGGTTGTTAAATATTTACTAGAACATCACTGACTGTATACCAAATGCTTAGTTTTTAGGGTATATGAACCACATAGTTGAATTTTGATGACTAAATGAATGACCGCATTCTGCAAACCTAGGGACTGACAAGTTTCAGGTGGGTGAGCTCTGTGCATAAGTAAAACAGAGATCTGTTCATTAAAGTGCATGAGGGGTACAAACTACAGGGGTGAATCGAAACCCTGGCTGTATATTGAAACTACCAGGTAATCAGGATATAGCAGGCCTGAATGCCTGGGGTGGAACATCAATGTTTCCTCAACTTCCCCATGTGATTCTAAAACACAGTCAAACTTAAAAGCTATTGACCAAGAGAAAATTTCTAAATAAAATTTAACCCATTATGATGAGCCCCAAATACTCAAAGTAACCCACAATTTTAATGGAGGTAGACTGAGTCAGGAAAGAGGAATGATGGAGTTTCATTGGTTGTTAGCACCCAAATGGTATTTAGAACCCAAGATCTGGGTTCATTTCTGGGGCTGCCAGTTTGGAGTGGTCTTAGGAAGGTTTCGACCACATGGCTCATGTACAGCATGAAAACTGAGTTATATGTTTATGTAAGACAAAGCACTAACTCTGTCCAAAAGGCAGCAACCTAAAGATAGTTTCCCTGCAAGGCACTCATGCAGGGCCATTACCCCTCACCTCCCCTGGCTTGAAAGCCACTGCCATTCCTTCCCCCCTTCCCTCCATGGCCAGCACAGGTCCTTTTCTGCTTTTTTTAAAAAAAGGTCCTTCAGTATATTTGAGGCCATCTGCAAGACATGGTGGCAAAAGCATGGACTTTGAGGTCAAACAGACTCAGAGTTCAAGCTGCAGATCTATTTAATCACCATGAAAATTTGGCAAGTCACTTAGCTTCTCTGAGATGCATTTCTGCCACTGCAGAATGAGTTTGACAACACTGAGATAAATGGATACAACATACCTTGATGTGTTTTGTACTGGGGACTCAAAATGGGAGCAAATTGAACCAGGCTATTTCAGTCTTCTCTGCTCTGCCCTTCACTGCCATTCATTTTGGTCAAGTCATCCCCCCCCCCCTTCTGACCCTAACTTCTCCTCCTCTGAAAATGATGGAGTCTGACGAGATGATCTGGATGTGCCTTTTCTAGTTCCAGAGGAATTTGAGGTCTTTGCCTCATATCCAGCGTTTATCTGCCTTCCACAGTGATTGATCTTTTTCTATATACAGCCTGTCTCTCCACCAGATTAGGGGACCCTGGAGAGTACTGAATGTGCCTTATATGTCTGTCTCTCTCTAGAGCCCAGAACGGTGACCTAAACTTAGGACATTTATCACATTAGGCTCCCATCACCTTCACTCTCTCTGGCTTTGTGAGTGCCTCACCAAGTGAAGGGGCCAGCTGGAGCCTGTTACAGGGCAAACTGTTGCACCAGCCTGAGCCTGTGCCCCAGCATACCTAGCGCTTACCATAGCTGCTTCTTCACGGTTCAATATGTGTCAGCTGCCAGCAAGGACTTGTGACTAAGTTTCCTAAATTATAAGAATCATGAAATAATTATCAATGGATTAGCCATGGGATTTGGGTAATGTTTCAGATGGAATGAATGAGGCACAAAAAAGCCACTGTGTATGTGACTAGGCAGGGGAAAAAAAAACCACTATGTGATCTCAGAGGCAGCCAGAGCTGAATGTCCCATGCTTGGGGCAAAAGGTGTTTTCTCTACCCCACTTCTTGGATTCCTAAGTCACAAGCTCTACTCAACGATCTCTACTCAGTAATCGCTTCTTTCTCTAAGTGATGTCAGAACCAATGTGTTTTTTTATTTCTCCTTTAATGAGAATTTGCTAGCAGGTCTGTATTTTTTCTCTCCTAATAACAAGTGACAGCAAAGTGTGAAATTAGCTATAACAAGCACCAAAGACTGAACTTTGTAAACTCCCAAACAAGCTGAGAAGTCAGTAGCTGACCCTCAAGATCCTGAGGCATTTAGTGGTGAACTTGACCTAGTACTCACCAAAAGGGGCCTGGGTAATCCTCTGGCTCAGACAACCTTAGATTTTGGAGTTAGGAAGCTGGTGATTCTACAGTACTGGGAACTATCCTTGATGCCAACACTGGTCCATCTAAAAGATTACAGCAATGAAAAACAAAGGGACTTCTTAAGAAGAAATTTCATATAATGGTCCCTGGAGGTGGTGATCTGTGTGTGATTTTAACTTTCCTATAGAGAATCTTTCTAGTATTGGATAAATTGAGAGATATTGAGTGTGTCAAGAGTACTCCGTACGCTTCAAAATTGGGCAAGTGTATGAATGGGGTTGTTTTTCTGTGCTCACTTCAAAGTCTAATCCTAATATACTGATTTTTAAGACTTGAGACCCACAGCACAGCAGAATAAGATGCTGCCTGTCCATCCTCATCCACCCATCCCATCTCACCTCCTCCCCATTCCCAGTCTGTGCCCTGGCTCTGCCATTCTCTCTGACTCAGTCACACTCACATTTTTCAAGATTCAGACTCTTAAAAAAGGATACCACACCTCTCAGGAAGCTTTCTCTAGCCCACTCAAGATTTTAGGTCACTATTCCTGTCCATGGCAGTATTTCAAACTACAAACACACCCTTCTATACATTGCTTTACAATGGGGTCCTGCACACCATATTTCTGCTTTGCCAGCAGACTCCCTAGTGGGCTTTACCCATAGAGGGGACTTGGAGGAGGAAAAAGAAACCATCCCCTGGCTGGCTTCCTGTAGGAGAACTGTTTGTTTCCTCTTCCTGTCAGCATCTCCTCAGGTGATGCACTTCCATCCCTGGAGAGTGTAGTCTGGTCTAGTAACATCAGTGGGATCTAGGGCTCAGTTTCTCCTGTCTGTTTTAGAAGACATTTCCCTGTACTCCCTCAGAAATATCAGCTTTTGCTGCTCCCTCCTCAGAAGTCCCCAAACTATAGGCTCCCTGCTCCATACTCTGAGCCACTTGAATCAGAAGGGAAAGATCCCCCCTCCCCTCAGACACTGAGTTTTAGCTCTGTGTTTCTAAGTGTTCTTTGTTTCAGCTTTACTCGGTTCTTCTAGGTCGAAGGGGTAGTGGTTGCTTCCTGGAGTTGCTATAACTTATTTTTGTCTCTTTACACTTTAAATTACCTAGTTATTGATTTATTTATTCCTAGGTGGTAATTCTTTTGATTTCATTCTCTTTGTTAAAAAAATTAGTATAGCTTCTTTCTTTTTATTGGTTATAGAAATATCTTTCTATATACAACCCATAATGTACAGCTATCAAATTCCCTATCAAACATGTGGCTATTATCTATAATTCAGCTCACAAGAGTTGTGCTTCTTTCTATTCTAGGGACAAAAGTAGTATCTAGCTCAATGGACACCAATGAATTTGTGAATAATAGAATAAATAAAGGAATGAATGATACCTTGAAGAATCAACACAGCTCAAGATATAATTTGTGAGGCTTCTCCCAAGACCCTCTTGCTGGGATGGTAGTTGGGCAAATATCATCCAGGATTGTTCAATACAAAAGAACTTGAGAAGCTTTGGAATTATGCCCCAGTTAGTTCATGAGAAGCTCAATTGATAAAAGAATGGGCCCTGGAGTTTTAGAATCAAATCCTAGTTCTATAGCTTAATCGTTACCAAACTTTGAACAAACAACTTAACTTCTTAGACCTCAGTTTTCCCACTCACAGGATGTGAAACATGAAACAGATTTCAAAGGATTCTTCTGTGAATTAAATAAAAAAAAAAAGTATGCAAGTGAGGCTATTGTTGTAGATGGCACAGAGTAGAAGCTAAATATTTATGTCATTTCTCTTTCCCTCTACAACCCAGCTTCTGACTCTTGCATTAGTGAAAATCAGAAAGATTTCATTTCTCAAAGATACCCAGAAGGGTAGAACTGTGATCAGTCTTTATCACCATCATCATCTTCAATATCGCTAACATCAACATCATTATCATCGCCACCAATCCATCATCACCACTATTACCATTATCATTATGACCGTCATCACCACCATCAAGCTAAAATTCAAGCAAAGCTAGATTCCTTGCACATTTTCCTTTATATATTCTTCAGATCAATATTTTCCTCAGCATTTATCAGTGCGAGAAATTTCAAAGGTTAAATTTCTACATGAGGTTCCATAGCAAGTCAGCTCTGCACACTGAATCTGGGTCAGTTTAAGTCTAAGATCACTGCTCTTGCCTCACACTACCTTCTGACCACTGTGAGCATGAGTCAAACTACTCCCATGACCTCCCATTAAGCAGCTGCTGCCCTAAAGCCCATCTTCTTTGTTCCTGTATCCCTGGCTTCTTCCACAGCAATGCCTCACTGGAGTCAAGATGCAACTGCGCACCTTGTGCCTGGCCCTGTGATAGAGAGGTGCTGGCATCTGGCCTGAGAGCTTGAGTAGGCACCTTCCTGAAAGGCCCCCTCTCCCCTACCTTCCTGCTCAGGTTAACAGCTGGGCAGAAGCCTGGAAAACTTTGCTGAATGTGTTTTCTCTCATTCTCAGCTCTGTTAGTTAGTAAGAGAAGGACTATACTGTGGGAGATGGGAGGAATGCAAGTTGGCAGTCTACGTGGGACCTTCTGTCACCATCTTTGGAGCCATCTCCCCAGGAAGAATGCAAGATCTCTGGGATCACCACTCCTTCTCACCACTTCATTCACCAAAGAATCAGACTCACAAAAGCAAGGTTGATTGTGAATAGTTAAGCAGTGGTAGGTAAAGTGAGTAAAGAGCACTGGCTTGTTCTGTCACTGGACTGCTGAGACAGGCCATTCTCTTTCTTCTTGGCTTTACTTCCATGTCTTGAAAGACCTATGTGCTGGGATAGAATGAACATGAGCTGTAGAATCAGAGAGACCTGACTGAGTCCAGCTCACGGGCTTGTCTATGTCTCCACATAGACACATTAACACTCTTTGGTTCAGTTTCCTCTCTGTAAAATGGGATTAAGAAGAGTCCCTGTCACTATGGTTATGCTGGACATTAAAAGTGTGTCAGGAGCAGAGTAGGTATGAGTTGGATTAGGTGACTCTGAGTCCCCTCCTCGGCTGTGCTTCTGCTGACGTGAATGCTCTCAGGTCTGTGCAGCACTCGGTGTGTTTCTGCACACAGTACAAACTCCCTTGCAGCACCACTCTTCAGCGAGGCAGCACAGGGACTGGGAAGAAAGTAGGAAGGTGGAGCTCCCAGGGTCACTGCATTCCCCCCTCCTGCATGAATTATTCTCCTTGTACATGCTATAGGACCACAGAGAGTGTCTGGAGGGGTACTGAACATCTATGTCCATGCATGATACTGATAAACACAATGCTGATTCTGCTCCCCTTCAGGGAGTGGATGGAACTGTGTGGTCACCATCCTCTCCCACCTCTCCAAAAATCCCAGTTCATCCTACCTGATAGATTCATATGGGGTGTGTGTGTGTGTGTGTGTGCAGATTTTAACATTCATTTAGATAACAAAAAAATCTAGGAAAAAGGAAAGTGTTCCAATTTCTAACTCTTCCTTAGACTTGCATCCAGTGGGCCTTTTTTCTTCCCCTTTGATTTCCCACTGATTGTCTCCTTTCAGCCTATGCTCCCTCTGTCCAGGTCCAGGACATCCTTCCACTTTTTTTTTAAAAAAGTTTTTTTTAGTACCCTTCTGCTCTGACCTCTTTGATGACTTGCTGCTGGGTAGCACTTCCTAACTAATTTACTAAAAAATCAAGGGTAACATGACTTTTTTTCTCAATTTTTGCATTATCTTCAAATTTTTCTACAAATGGTTATGTTACTTGAAAAGTATTTAAAGGTTCTTAGAATTTAAATTCGAATCTGATCTTTCCTCTCCTTAATCTAATTTCCTCTCTCCCATTATCTTCAGGATGACATTCAGTCTCCTCGAAAAGCAGGGAAGTCTTCTGTCTCCTCTCCTGAAGTACCTCCCAGGAGTTCCTGTGTACACATCCCATAAAGATCGTGGCTTTGCTCCAAATGCGTCTCTGTCACTTGCTTGCCACACCTCTGGGTCACTTTTCATATTGATTCCTCTGCCCAGAAAGTCCTGATAAACCCCTGTTTAGCTCCCCAGATGTCACTAAATCATCACTGCCCCTAGGAAGTCTTCCCTGATTACACCACAGTGGCCCACAACTGCAGAGGCAGTAACTGTATCTCCTGATGCTGTAGCATCACCTACAACACCCATTGGAGAAAAGACAGAGTTCTAATGGTGAACATCAATACACATTGATCATGAGAACTTTGAGACCAAGTATTTTTGTCTTGCATCTTTACCTCACTGGTCTGTGTTCCACTTGGTCATGCACTGCACTCACCCAGGTGACTGAGCAGTCACAGCTCTGCCTCCTGAATTTACAGTTATGCGGAAAAGGTAGACCAAAAAATGAACATGCCAGCAACTAAATAAGAAATTTAGATTGGAAAGCTGTTATGAAGGATACCATGATAATTGCTAATAGGTGGAAAGGGGCTGCTTAAGGATCTCCTTAGAGGTCTCTCTAGATGACTTTTCAGCTGAAATCTTCAGGATCTGAAGAAATTATTCAGCTGAAATGCTGAGGTGAGCCTTCTAGGAGGAAGACTTAACACGTGCAAGGAAGGGTAACAGGATGGAAAGAGCTTGGCATGTATGATACCCTGGCAGTAGGCAGAGTGGCTGCAGTAGAAAGAACAGTGCTGAGCACAGTAAGAAGAGATGGGAGAGAAGGGGGTACAGGGGGTATGTATATCTGAGGTGCTGTGAAAGGCACTGACATGTTTTAAGCTGGAAAGTGACATAATTGAATTTGAGTTTTAAGTGATGACTCTGACCTTCAAGTTTCTCACCTGAAAATGGGGTTATATAACACCTATTTTTCAGGGCTTTCATAAATGGGGACCTTCTTAAGATGTTAACCTCTAAGCTAAGACCTGAAAAATAAAAAGACAGCCAGGTGAAGATAGAGGGCATTCCTCCAGTATTTGGCATATTATATGAATTCAATCATGGGGTTTTGTTTGGCTGTTTTTCTTTAGTTGTTTTTGCTTGCATTGCAAATGAGTATGAAAAGCTGAACATTTGCTCAAGGTTGACATTACAGGTGTGATCTTTACTTATTGCTGGCAGCTAACAAAGCCTGACCACTCCGTGTTGAACTCCACAAATGGAAATAGACCACCGAGGGAAGTGAGCTACTTGTCAGAGCCCCCTCCTGCTCGAACTCTGCCTACTAAAGAGAGATGTGAAGACCCCAGTGCCAAGGGCCCTTGAACTAAACTGAGCAAATGGCTTTGTTTCAAGGAAGGTAAAGGAAAGTCCAGAAAAGGGAAGGCAGAGTGGTCAGCAGCAAAACTGGGGGTAAGTCTGCGAACTTGAGTCTGGAATTCAATCTGCTACACCAATTCCAACTCTTCTACTGAAGGAAGAAGCCTATTGGGAAGCCTTGGGACCCTGGAAATGGCTTTTGGCTTCAGCACCTTCAACTTCAGTACCTTTACTTGTGAAACTAGTGGCTCCAGGGAGATGACTGTGCTTGAGAAGTGAAGGGAAATGCATGCCCCTTGACTGCCAGCCTGGCCCACGGCACTGCTCACTCAGGCAGAATAAGCATTTTGCTGAATTCTAGGCTGGAAAATGCTGGATGAGCTATTTGCACCAATACTCAAGGTAGTGCTCAAGGGCAGCCTGAAGACATGACCTTAACATGGAAGGAAACTCAGACTCAGAGGGAAGCAAATTGCCCAACATCACCAGGAATTCATGGCAGAGCTGGCAGGAGAGCCCATGTCTGCTAACCCCCGTCCAACACTCCTCTCAGTAAATGGTGTTATCCCCCTCAGCTCTGCTCTGAGACCACAGCCTAGCCTCCTGCTAGAACAGGCATGGATGAGGGGGTGTCTTAGCTCCCCTTCTCCTCACCAGGAGGTTGTCAAAGTCACCCAAAAATGGTTCTTTATTCGGGAGCAAACATGCTTGATAATTGTTCATTAAAAGAATATTCTGTGTGCCTCACATAAGAACCTCCCCTATGACACACATACACACACATCCCCTGCAAACAGGTACATATACATACACAAAAACAGACAAGGGAAGAGAGAGGACACTATGTGGTCTTGGTTCAGTCTTCAACCATTCTATTCCTTTGACTTAAGATTACTAAATAGACAATCCACTATATTAAGCTCTGTAAGCCTAGACAGGACTCTCTCTCTCTCCCTCTCCCTCTCTCTCTCTCTCTCTCTCTCTCTCTCTGTGTGTGTGTGTGTGTGTGTGTGTAGGATGGGGCAGTGGGGATTCCTCATTTGGTCCTTTCAGAACAATTGATGGAGGCAGGAATCATTCGTCTTACTTTCATTTTACATTTACATTAAGTCATTCCCCAAATGGTTATGTCACTATGGCAAACAACATATAGGGCCCCTGCTTGCATGGAGGTAACAGCATGGAAAAACTGAGGGCCACAGAGAAGGAATGACTTGTTCAAGTTTGTCCAGTAGTAAGCCACACTGGGAACTGGGTTCTCTTCATTCCAAATCTATGCAGGAAGCTTCCCGAGAATAAAGATTAAAGCTAGGACAAGACAATCCTCAGAGAAGGGACTCATTCATCTTCCTTGTCCTTCAGCAACTTACAGTAAGTCTATAGCAGGAGTCATCTCTCCTTTCAAGAGAGAGGCCTCAGCAGCTCTCTGTAGCTATAGCATGACTAGAGAGAAAAAAGATCAAGTTCAACCTCTGTGCCTATGTGCCTCTGGGTGCTCCTCTGTGTGTGTGGTATGTGTTTTGTGAGGGGAAGGAGGATAGCACAGGCCCAGCTGGGTTTTAGACCCAGACTTCCTTTATAACTCCTCCAAAACTTGGATAAATTGACTGAGGAGCCATATTACCAGAAATTCACCATTGGGGCAATGGCAGAACCTTTTTCTTCCTACATGCACACTTAGTCCCAGTGCTGGAGACAGAAACCCCAGACTGTTTTGGCTGGAACATGGAACATGGAACATTTGACCTCAGCACCAAATATCTAGCATCTGTGGCTCTTTCTTACCACATTTGAAGGCCCCAGTTCTCTTGTTCACCCCAAGTACATGACTACACTTCACAGTTTGCAAACAACCTTTGTGTTGTTTGCAACATAGACTATAACCTCATGGTGGGCAGTGGAAAGAATGGCAAGAAGGGCATCTGGGCAAGAGATGGAATATTTGACCAGATCGCCATACTTACATTTACCTCTAATTTAGACTTTTGATTTCCAAATGAGGGTATATGCATGGATCTCACTACTTTAGGTCATTTGAAACATTTTCTCACTAAATGAAAATTTCTAGCACAATCTATCATTTTTTTTTGGCCTTTTTATATCTTGTTCATAATCCCTCAGAATAGACCCTGAAAGTAGCAGTGCTCAGGGCATCTGACTTAGAGAGAGTCTGACAGTACCCATAGGAAGTCAAAAGAACAGAGTGAATCACCTTCACATCACAGATGAGAAAACCAAGGTCCAGTTACCAGCTCAACTAGAACAACTTGTTCCATGTGACTGGTAATACCCTAAGGACATTCCCCTGCAGTGCTGTCAAATATGGGAGCCACCAGGCCTGTGTGAGTACTTGCAATGTAGCTTGTCCAAACTGAGCAGGGCTGTAAGCATAAAATACATATTGGATTTCCAAGGCATGGTGCAAAACAGAATGTTAAATATCTTGTTCATATTTTTTATAAATATTTTATATTTATTACATTTTGAAAATTATAATACTTGAATATATTGACTAAATGCATATATATATGCATATATGCATATATATATTGACTAAATACTTGAATATATTGACTTGAATATATTGACTAAATGACTAAAAGTAGCAAGGAACTCTGGGTAGGGCCCCTGCGCCAGAGAGCCTGGGAGGGAGGCCTGGATGGGGTTTTAGCCTCATCACCAGTGAATGGTTGCACGGGGCACCCATCTGCAGTCCAAGTGGCTGGTTTAGCCAAGTCTCTACCCCAAGGGGCCTTGGCCATCCAGGCTCCGCCCCCACACAGGGAAGTACCGTTGCAGGTGTGGGGGGAGAATTCCCCTTCCATTTCACTCGTATTTAGCTAATCCTCAGGAAGAGGATAAACATAAATGAATACAAACACCATCATAGAATAGGTGAAGGACCAGGTAAAAATCCAGCCCACAGTATGAGTTGGACACAAGAGATGGACTATCGAGAGAACCAGTGCATGAAAGACTAGAGAAACAACTATGGAAACATGATGTCATGAATGCACAGTTATAGGTTCATTGGATCTGTAAGAGCCAATACCTCATTCCTAAGATGCCATCTAGGAGAGCAAGGCACCCTTCCCCATACCATGGGAGAGGGAGGCCTAAGAGTGGGGGCATCAATCCCACAGCAGAGGTACAAACTGAGGCAGAGGGATGATCTATAATGGCCATTCACAGATGCCTGCATCCACAGAAAAACTTCTTTACTGACACTGACTGGGGATGAGGCCCCCTAAACCAGTCACCAGAACTGTAAGCTAAAGCAGCAAACAACACAGAAAAGGGATTGGAGATGAAAGCCTGCAACGAGAAAACAAGGACAGACCACAAATAAATATAGAGTGGCTGCCCAATGCAAAGTTAACACTGAAAACCTACCAGCATGGTTCTCCTAGTGCCAAGAACACAGTTTCTCACCTTCATTTTTCTCAGGGTATTTCCCAAGGCCCAGGGCCAAATGAGAATAAGTCTCTCAGGTAACTTTGGTCATCCAGACTGGGAAACCAGACTGGAAGATCCAGATTTTCACAAGAAAGTTCTGAAAGGACTTTAAAGTACAAAGATTCCTGGTGAGGAGGCCCTTCTGGAGTAATTTGAGCCATGGATCCCTGCCCTGGAAGCCTAAAATGTACAAAATTCATGAGCCCAGGGCCCAGCTGATTTTGTCTTTTGCTCTGTGTGACCTTGAGTAAGTTCCTCCGTGTCTCTCGAGTTGAATGATGTATTTTTGAACAACTTGGGAGATGTTGTCCTAATCTTTTAAATATGATCAATGCTCATTCCAACACATGCAGATAAATACAGATGCACAGACTAGCCATACACGGATAAATACACACAAACCCAGACACATATGACAGTATGCATAAAGCATATACACATGGACACAACTAAATAAAAAAATAAATACATGTACATTAAAACACACACCCAAACAGACAGCTGCATAAATACACAAACATAAACATCCATCAATACAGCACATGCATCCATAAATTCACACAAACACACAGAAACACACACACACACACACACACACACATATATATATATATATATATGTCTATGCCTCCAGTTACATACATACACACACACACTATAGCCCCATCTGTTCTTATGTCCCTCTTCTCCTTGACCCTGCCCCCTCTATCCTTCCCTATCATCCTCCGCACTTTATGCCACAAATCACTCCCAAAGGCAAGAGCACTGCTTTCCAACTTGCATGTAACTCCACAACAACACATCTGGGTCACTGGCTACACTGTCACTACTCACCGCCATCTATAGCCCTGAGCTTCCAACCTCCCCCTCCAATGGCTTCTTCTTTATCACCCACCCATACAGTCTTTCCCCTCCATCCTCCTCCCTAGCCCCTTCTCCTTCCCATTAGTTTCCCATCCCATTTAATCTTGGACAAGAGATTAATGCCACAGCTTCCACCGTATGGGCACTGCTCAGTCCTCTGCCCCTTGAGCAAGAACAGAGGTGGTCAGTATTCTCCAGTTGTCAAATCCAATGCACACCTTTGAGTCCTCATATCAAGTATCTTCAGTATCATCTGACCTCCAGCCTTACTCCATTTCATTCTCTTCTCTGAGTGCTCCTCTTGGTGCTCATCTATTTACCCCAAATGCTTGGCCAAGGTACTGGCTTCAGCTCGCACAAACACCTGAACCTCACTTAAGCCATCCAGGTTCATAATTGTCTGCTGGCTCTTCCCTCTTCTGCCTTGCAGGACCCGGTGTAAGAATAGGCTGCATACCCTTCTGTTTGGTGCCACCCCCACCTCCCCTCCCTTGCTCTCTTCTTCTGGGTTGTTGCACCACTCCCCCCACCTAGTTCCATTAGTTTGGAAGTCAGCCTACATTTCCTCCTCATTTTCTTTAAACTACTGCACCTGAATGGTCATGACAACCCAAATACTTTACCTCTACTTCCACCTACACACTGCAGTCACACCCAGAACCCTGTCTGATGCTTCCAATTGTACCATAGCATCCCCCAGCTTTCATTCCCATGACAGTTTCTCACATGCAGGACATAGTCCTGGCTTCTTGGCCCTCTCTGGTCCTTTCTAATATGTCCCCAGCAATACTGCTATTCCAGACTATTTCTACTCCCAAGTTCCCATGTTGCACCTCTCAGTAGCTGGCTTGAGTAGATGAGGGAGGGCAACCTTCCTGCTGTGCGCCTCATTAGGGAGAGAAGATTCTCTAAACAGCCCTTGCAACCTCCAGGAAGGCTAAAGTGCTCCTGCTCTATGCCCTCCCTGTCCTGTGGACATTTTCAGTACAGACCTTGTGTACTCCAGTATCACCCTATGTCTGAAATTCTTCCTGCCCATGATCCTGGGCTCCTGGTGGACAGAAGCTGACTTATGAATTTCCAGAAACTCACAATAGTTCACACACATAAGTGAAACAAATGTTGAATGAATGAAGAACCAACAAATGAACAAGATAGACTAGCTCAGCCCAGGGAAAGAATTTAGGTCTTGCTCAGAGCCCTGTATTTCTCTTGGGAAGGTCAATCTCTAGTTTGGGTTCTTGGTGACACCTAGCAACAGTTGCCATGACAACTGAAAGCACAATTTTCCCAGGGCAATTTGAGCACCCCCCCATCCTTTCCCCACCTGGCTTGGCAGATCAGAGGAGGCAGCCCTCACACTTTAGGAAGCCGTGGAAAGGACAATCTCCATGAAACAGCTAGTCACATGGCGGGGGCACAAACCCCCTGGGGGAGGTGTCCTGATGGAGAGGAAGAAAATTGGATTCGATGGAATCAGATGTGCTTGGGAGCTCTAGGAAAAAGGAGGGGGCAGATGGGCCAACAGGCAGTGGCATCCTAGGGGTAACCAGAGGGAAACTTAATAGAGCTATGAGGGTGGGTGTGCTATACTTTGGAGTGGGTGGAGCGCAGGATGGAGTGCAAAGTCTGGGGTGGGGAGAGAGCAGGCTGAGGACACACTGTACGCTGAGGACACTGTACATGCTGCAAGGACTCTACCTTCCAGGCCTACCCCTTCAAGGTCCTCTTCAAGGATCCTGCACTAGGTCCCAGCTGCCCTTCCTCAGGCAGTTCCAGGCCTGTATACAAACACTGTCCTACAGTTTTGAACAGCCCCTTTTAAGAATCATGCCCTTTGCACTTAGTTTGATGCCAACAATATTCCCAAGGAGAGAGATGGAATGTTCTAATAAGCACTCATCCCTAATGGCGTACACAGTAGCTGAACTCAGATGCATATCACCAAACTTATGAGTGAATCCAAAGCTGCGCTGGGACAGGAAGAGGGTGGTCTCAGGGTTAAAAGGCCAGGAAGATGCACTAAGGGCCTATTCTGTGCCCAAAACACTGTGAATAGCTGTTTTTCTGGAAGAAATGAAACTGGGAGGAGGGGATCCCAGAGAGCAGGGCTCTTGCCAAGGATAAGGAGATAAGGAGGAAAGCCAGAATCTGAAGGCATCTCTAGCTGCCAGGTCTGTGCTCCCTGCTCAACCTGGACAGTAGAGTCACTGGAGCAGGGTGATACCTATACCTTCTCAGACATGTCCTATGTACTTTCTGCAGAAGAGATGATGGGCCAGGGTGTTAACCATTATCACACCCAGCTCTTAAGTGCAAAGCCGCAGGTGTGAACCCAGGTGGTCTGGTAAAAACCTATGCTATAATCATGCCCACCCAGTGCTACGTACCATTTCTGGCGGAAAATTTCTTAATGCTGAATTCCACCACCCAGAGCCAGTGACATTGATGATGCTGTATAACCTCTCTGAGCAGAATGCAAGGCAAAGGTTAAAATAGGGAGGATCCCTAAACAGGCTAGTTTCCCAGGTGTTGGCTAGAGGCTAGTTCAACTCAAAGGCACCCATGCACAGACTCTCAAGCACCAAATTTGGTCGCAGGCAGGCAGGGGTTTAGCAGTTGCAGCCACTGCCACAGTTCAGAACTGATTTGGACTGAATGTTTGTATATGCTCAATTTCATATGTCAGGGCCCTAATCCCCAAATCCCTAATCCCCAAAGTGATGGTTTGGAAGTAGGGCCTTTGGATCATGAGGGTGGATCACTCATGAAGACATCAGTGCCCTTAAAAAAAAAAAAAAAGAGACAAGACCCTGTTTTGGCCCTGTCAGGAACCAGAAAGAAAGTGACCAACAGTGGACCTATTCCTGCAGGCACAGTGGTCTCAGAACTATAAAAAATAAATGCTGTTGAATTCACTCAGTCTCTAGATTCTGTTATTGGAGCCATAACTGACAAAGTATCATCCTAGCTGCCCATCTAGTCCAAACCTTAAGGTCCAGTTTTGAAAATTGAGCCCTTGGACCTCAGCTTTCTCATCTCTAAAATGGGATCATATTGCACCTCATGCAAAGAGATGAGCTGTGCATGTAGAATCCTGGCCACAGAGTGAACACTCAATTAGCAGTTTCCTTTATTCCCTTTTCCTCCACCTAAATTCCCCAGGAAATTAAATATGGAGTTAAATATGAGACCATACTAGAATTGGGGTGACAATAAAGCTGTGACTACTAAATGTCAGGGCAGAGACTCCAGTTTTAGCCTTTATCCTAGGCCAGTCCCTTTGGGGTCCCAGGCTGGCACCAAGACCTGAGCTCACAGACACACCACCCAGAGGGAGTCCATGGCTGAACACCAGCCAGTAATCCAGGACAAGGAACACTATGTGGTCTCACTGGAGTTCCATCTGGCCAGACCATGCATGGCAGACCTCAGCTCTCAGGGGCTTGGGGTAGGCTCTGCTGTGAGGTACCCTCCCCTTGGTTTTGGGAGCCTGCTGTTCGCTGCCTCTTGGGATACAATAGCATTTCCTACACTGAGCCTACATCTTTGCCATTTCAGAGTCCTAAATTTTGAAGAGAGCAATTATCTTCTTATGACCACAGTGGCCTAAATGGATGAGACAATTGTAAATAATTCCATACTGCTCTTGTAATGAGATTTTCTTAGTATATCTTCAGTTGGTTTTGTCAATCTCTGAGGTCCCTATGGAAGCTTAAGGCTTCTAAGATAAATAAACAAACAAAAAGAAATTATCTTCTGGTTGCATGACACTATGTTCATGCTCAATCACTCCGAGACCTAGTTCTTCCTTCTGAACAATGGGATGATGACCAACTCACATCACTATTATGGGTTTCAAATGGGATATTGATATAGTCACAAAACCCTTTCCATATTGGAATTTTCAGATAAATTCCAATTTATCAAAATGCAACATGAACATGTCCTTTGATCCATATGTGAGCATTATCAGTGGGGATGTGAGGTAAAATATCATGATTTGCATACACACACACACACACATATTCAGGCCTGGAAATAATAAAACTGCCCTTCACAAATTCCATACTACAAAATAGGTTTTCAGATGATTGAAAGGTGATTGACATAGTTAGTGGGGGAGAAACAGAAGAGATGATGCACAAAAGTCTAAACAATACATATAATATCATTGGTTGCTGCAACTACAAAAGGAGATAGTCTTAGGTATTGACATAACTATAGATATGCAAGTATATAGTTTATTTTCTAGGAGAAACTGCTAGCAGTGGAGGGAATGGATTAGGGACAGGTGTGAAAGAAAATGTTCCCTTTTGTTTTTTATCTCCTTGCAATGTTAAAATGATTGTGCCATATCTACATATTACTTTTAAATACATTGGACAAAGGATCACAGGTCAATGAAATGGTATTTCTTCTAAATGTACAGAGTCTACAATATTTATCAGGGAGCTTAACATTTTAGTTGATCAGAATAAAAGGAAAACCTGAGATGTGCCTCATGGCTTCTGTTATCTGTTCCTGCGTTAAAACCACCTGAAAAATCTCAAGACTTATGACAACAGAGGCTTATTTGGCATGCTTCTGTGGACAGCTTGGCAGTGAACTCATCACCAGCTGCTTCCTACCCACTCAGACTGCAGAGAATCCTTCGCATGTTCAGGAGCCTTAGGCTCAGTCCATGGAACATGCCTAGAGCAATCAATCCCCAAAGCCACAGGACCTGAACTTGAATCTCTTCACCTCCTCTCCATATTTTTCCAGGTGCAACTGGCCTTGAGGCTCCTGACTTGAGGAAAGAGCATCACATAGGGACTCAGGAGACAACTTCTATGCTAGGTCCACTCTTAAACTGGCAGTGAGACTTGGGAACACCATCTTCCACTTCTAGGCCTTCCACTTCCAGTTCCTTAGGAATAACATGAGGGGCAGTCATTTCAGGAGCCTAGGTAAAGAAAGAGAATCTGTGCCTCTAATGTAATCAATTTCAAACTCCCCTATGCTGGAATCTTTCCATATTTTACTAACTTTATTAAAATATAACATATATCCTATACTTCATCCAATGAACATCTATTTTTTGATTGGTTTTGTTAACCATTACCACAGTGGATTGTTTTAAAATGGGCTCTAGGTTGATGATGATGATGATGATGATGGTGGTGGTGGTTCAAATTTTAAACCACTCATTAGAAAGACAGTTTTAAGGCAACTTTTAGCTGTGACATTTTAGAGGTCTGTGTACTCTCTCAAGTGATGTTGAGTGAGTGTGGTGGATTGGGGAGTGGCCCTCAGTGTGGTGTGGCAGCTGCAACAGTGGCAGCTGCCAGAGGCAGGGTGTCATACTCACAGAGCCTTCTGTAGGAATAACATTGACTGATGAAGTCTCCCTCCCATCTCTCTCTCAGGACCCACAGCCAAACACCGTGTTTGTTTCATGTGTTAAATCTAGAGAAAACCTACCTGAAACAGGCTGAAACAAATAAATGTACTGACAGACCGGGTGAGGGTGAGGGAGGAACAGAGCTATCTTGTAGCTAACCACCCACCTTGTGCATAATCTCAGTGCTCCAGATAAGCACAGAGAAAAACCACCAGGTGGGGGGCCCTCGGGGCATGGTACCTCTTCGCTGTCAGTCAGTTGGTAACTGGGCTCCACTGAGCAGCTACCATGGAGGCCGGCTCACTGCCACAGGACAAAACTCAGGCTGGGTTTATAATTGCACTGTGCAGCTTGCTGACAGCAGAGACTTGAAGTCACATAATCTTCCTGTGTCCCCGTCCCCTCAGCTGTAGAGTCTATATCATGGCAAGTATCTCAGATAACAATATGAAAATGCCTGGCATGTAGCAGCACTCAAAAGTTCCTTATCTTTTTATCCCTACTAGGAGCAAATTCTGAGCTCAAAGCTATGAGGATGAATAGAGAGAATAGTCAGTTTATAAGTCAGCTTGGGGCAAAGATGTATATCAATAAAGGAGGGTAAGGTGAAGGTCAAAAGCACTGGTACAAGAATAGCTGCCCTTTCAACCATTCCTGTATCATTTTACTCACCATGACCTGTCTTTCCCCACAGAATTATGCCTTCTGCAGCTCAGTCACATAAACCTCCTGAGTTAATGAGAACTTGAATGAGTAGTGGTGTAAATATGACTTTGTCAGAAGTGAGAGGGGCCACTGCATCACCATCACCACCACCATCATCAATACCAACACTTCACTCCATCATCACTAGAGAATAGCCCCACAATGTTCCCCACACACACCCCCTAGGACCTGTGAATGTTACATGTGATACAATGAATCATGACTTTCACTTGGGGTGGGGGGGGGTGATGCTACTGGACTATGCAGGTGGGCCCACTCTAGTTGCCTGTGCTCTTAAAAGCAGAACACCTGCTTCACCAGGATTCAGAGATTTGAAGCATGGGAGAACTCCACCTGCCACTGCTGGAGGATATGATGTGGAAAATGCAAGATGCGGAGTCTCACATGCCTAGAAACAAAGAGCAGCTTGACTGACAGCCAGCAAGGAAATGGGAAAAGCAGCCCTACAATCTCAAGGGAATGAATACCATGGACAACCTGAAGGTGTTTGAACAGATCCTTCCCTGCACTTCCATGAGGAAGGTAGCCTTCCTGACACCCTCATCTGGGCTTTGTGAGATGCTGAGCAAACTACATAGTGGGGTCACTGGAATCTTGACCCGCAGAAACTGAGATACAAAATTTCAGTTGTGTGAAGTCACAGTTTAAGGTTGTATTATTTAGTTACCATCAGTCTAGTGCTAGCACATCAGCAGCAAATTATTGTCACCTAGTATCACGTGATCATCACCATCCGTGTCACCCATTATTGTCCCTACTCCATCAATATCAGCACCAGATCCCCTCTCCCTATAATATTCTACCCTCTTTATCATCACCCTCTGTAGCCCCCACCATCAATTTCAGCGATCACTCTCACCCTGTTACCCTAGTCTGTAATTAGTCACCAGTCTTTAAGACTTCTGCCTTAAATTTGCACCTGGTACCAGATAGTCTGGACTCCATTTGGACCACTAAGATGGAGAATGAGGTCCTGCTCATAATCTGATTCTTGTCAGTTACTTTCCCCTGAATTGAGTCTTCCCAATAACTATGTGGTTCTTTCTGAAACTGTACTTAGTGTGTAGCTGAAGGAGGAAACCTCTGATACCTTGAATGCCTGACTTTCTCCCTCCCGTCCACCTGGAGTGCAACCCTGGCATATTAGTAGATGGGATCAGAATTGAGTTTGCAACAAGACAGAGAGTTAAATCATCAGTCTATTGATGGAGATCTTTAAAAAATGATGCCAAGGCCAGTCTCAGAAATTTTAACAAAACGATGTGGGATGGGTTCAGGAGTTAGTATTAATAACGTATTCTACATGGTTCTAATATACATATGGCTTGAAAACCATTTCTCTAAGCCTTTATAACTAAGACTCTTCTTTACCTCTGGTTAGTTTCTGCCATGCCTAACCTTAAGCTGCATTTGACTGACTGCCACCCTCACCTAAAGTTCCCAGCCTGTTTGACTTCAACCAAGACATGAACAACAACAGGCCTGGTCCCATTCGTTGCCCTCTACAACTGGTCACACTACGGCAGGACTTCAGACACAAATCCCCAATATTTGGGTATCTCTTTCTGCTCCAGCGACACACTCATAGCTGATAGTATCTGCTAGATGAACTACTACCAGGAAGTTAAAAGGCTGATACAATACACATAACCCACCCTTGAAATTTTCCATGCCTTTTAATAACTACCATTTACTTTTACCATTGACCGAGAGCCAAGCACTATACCAAACACTAATTGTGCAACCCTGAACATAACCTGGATTCCTGTCTTTCTATGACACCCTATGAAAGCGAACCCAGTCCAGAAGCCAAAAGAACAATGGTAATGATAATCTTTATTGATCTCATGACATGACATGAGGAATTAGCCAATTCATAACCCATAACAACTCTTTCTAAATATTCCTTTTCAAATCCTCTTTATTAATGTCACACCTTAGAGCTTCCTTGTCCATGGCTCAAGTTGATCCTTAGCCCAAGGCCTGCCTCCAACTGAGCCCTTCCTCTCTTCCCTCTCCCTTTCCTTCTGCTTTTATTTTTCTTTTTCCTATGTAATGTATGGCTCATTTTGAATCTCTCTCTCTCTCTCTCTCTTTCACACACACACACACACACACACACACTCACACAGATTCTGATTCTGAACTGCTGCAAAGGCTTAGGCACTGAGCTTGTAGTTTCCAAAGACAATTTCTAATTTCTTCAGTAAGTAAATAAGGGGAACTGTGGTCTGGGAAGATAGAAGACTGCAAACACATAGCTTGATAAAAAAGAAAATTAGGAACAACCTATCGATATTAACTTAGTGAGCTTTCAGTGAAGCAGGTAGCACTATTCCCATTCCACAGATAGGGAAACTAAGGCACAGGGAGACTAGCCAGTTTCATGGAGGCAGGATTTGAACACCTGCTGCTGTTTCCCTGACTTCACTGTCACAGAGTCCCCGTACAGAAACAGCCTCTATCTAAGTCTTCCTGTTCTTAGCAATTGCCATTTATCTCAGTACTACTTAGCAACTAATGAGGCAGAAAGGGTTAATTCCAGATCCCCAGTGTTTGCACAAATGGATTGTACACAATTCCCCTTTTTATAGTTAAAAGGATCTTGTCTTCTCCATTGCACCTCTTCCTTTTGGGCAGCCCATGAGCGGGATGGTGGCCATGTGGGAGGGGTTCCTGCAGCAAGGTTACTGTCGATAGCATTAGCAACTTTGGGCTGTTTTCTTTCCATTTGCTTTCCCTCCTGGCACTAAAAGCTCATTAGGGCCCTGACAGAAGAGAAATGGCTTGAGTGGGGAGAGAAACTCCTTGTTTCCCAGAAATTCTGCTTTGAGCTTCTGTTGTCTGTTTCCTAGCAGACTGGACCTGCAGAGACACCCCTATGCCCAGCAGAGACCCCTGCAGAGCAGGCTTGAGGCCCGCGCAGACCCTGCCACACATTCACACTGCACAAGCTGGTATCAGACCCCATTTTCTGTAGTTTAGAGTCATTCACACCCGGATAAGGCTGTAAGTTACCTGCGTGCTATCTGGGAAGCCACAGTCTGCTGAGCAAATGAATAGTGTAAATGAGGCTGGGGAGTGGGGGAGTGCTTAACCTACTTAAGAGAGCCTCTTTTCTGAACACTTTAGCACCTTTCCTTTGCACAGATGAGCATGGCTTGCTGAAAGAAAGAAAGCCATTCCAAACTGACCATCCAGGGCTCCCATGGACAGCAGAGACCCCAGGAAGGTGTGGAATAGGCAGAGCTGCACCATAGGGAGCACCCTCCTTGCCCCTGGCCCTGCCCCAGCAGGGATCAAGTCACAGCTTTCTGACCTCCAACCTTTACCCAAGGGCACCCAACACTAATGTCATGCTCCTCCTGACCCTCCAGGCTTATATGCAGAAGAGGAAAAAATGCTGAATAAATGATTTCTGAGCTCCAGGATGGCCCTTGCATATATACTTGCAAAAAAAAATTTTTGTAGCATTACAGAAACTTACACAAATCACAGAAACACTTACAAATCTGATTAATTCTACCAAAGCTTACTGAGCATTTGCCATATGCCAGAACCCCATCAGCTACAAAGTCACAGAGCTGAGGGCCCCTGCTAGGTTACTGAGCAAGGCATGTGCACCTTCACACCCAAACTTGAAGGAGTGTTCAAGGAGACATAGGGCCCATGATCCCTTCCTTTAGATGGCCTCTAAGGATCTCTCTAGTTCTGAAAATGTGTCTTAGGAAAATTTGTATCAAATATTATTTATTTCTCACTGTAAACAGCAAGACTAAAGCAGCAGGCTAGGAGTAAGATACATTTTCGAGCTGACTTGTTAATTATTAAGCCACAGAGCCTTGGCATACAGTCTTTCAGGGCCTCAGTTTCCCTATCAATAAAATGGTAATAAAGAAACGACCTTCACATTTGTCAGCAAAATGATGGGAAGATAGCAATAGGCCACGTAGCTTAAAGGGCTTTAGAGAGTATGAAAACCTGTTCAGACAGGCAATCCTGATGCTCTCCTAACCAGGATTGTATTGTCAAATCAGCTGGACAACTTTGAAAGTTTCAAGGCTCAACCTCCGTTTCTCATGGTATAGAAGGGTTTAGCAAATGGTAACCAATTGCAGCCATTAAACCTTTATTGGCTTGGGAACCAAGAGAATAGTTGGTGAGTGTATTCTGTAGAAACCATAGAAGGTAGTCCTCATTCTCAGCCACATTCACCCCTCGACTCCATGGCAAGGTATGTATTCCCAGCAGTGGCATGTCTGCCCTGAAGTCTAAATGAGAACTAGGAACCCCACAGCAGCTAGAAGTGCAGTTGCTAGCCATGCATGAAGTTAATTTAGCTTCTGTAAATGTCTGGTGGTTTGGGGGAACAGGAGGCAGGCTTGACTTGCATAGATGAGCCGTGCTTTGACTTGGAAATGATGGGGGGGACAGAGCCCTCCCAATCTGTGAGGCTTTATTCCCACAGCAACTGCACCAGAACCAAGGGAGGTTCATTGTTATCTTGGGTCTGTTTTTATTTTAAGTTGGAAAGGTTTCCAAAAACAATCATTTCATTGTTTTTCTACTCACTGTTAACTCAATAAAAGTGGTTCTTTTAATTAATTTTGTTGTTTCTCAATGTGCTATCTTTGAACTAAATAGAAATGTTCTTTTTAACTCTCCAAGGCTTTTGCAGCCCCCAGCAGAGTTTTTTCTCCACATCCATCAACTCCCCAAATGCCAGAGGTGATAGGATCTCAGAGAACACCTGGACCCATCTACCTCATTTCACAGGTGAGGAAGCTGAGCCCCCAAGATGTGCACGGAAGCATTCAAGGTCACACATGGAGTTAGAGACTGAGCTGGCATTCAACCCAGTCTGAAAAGGCTCAGCAGTACAGCTGACATCTGAGCTTTGGCAGGGACTGACCAAGAACACGTTCTCAAAGAACTGCAGTGCAAAGAAAGCTTGATGCTATTCTCTTTTAACAGATACACATTTATATATATATATATATATATATATATATATATATATATATATATATATATACACACACACACACACACATACAGAAGGGGTGATTATTTTTACAGCGGGAGCTATTCTTCCATTTAAAATTGAATAGATGAGTTCCTGGATATTTTGCTATAAAGCAAATTTCTGTTTCAGCCACCCATTTCTTCCTATTGATTTTCCTCGTAAAATCAAAGCAGCAGACTGTTATAAAAAAGAAAATTGGCCTCTGGATTTAATAAAATTACCCAGGAATGTGGCAATCTACTTTAAATACATGTTTAAGTTAAAAATGAAAGCACTCCAATGAAATATTAATAAGAACCCTGGAAATATTAGCAATACCTGATGCTGAAAATGATAAAACATAAATAGGTGATAATGGAGTCCAACACTGGAGAATGTGGCAACTTTATATTTGACCTTACCCAGCTTCCTATTTTTTCACCACGGATGAAGAAACACTCCTCTGAAAATGAGTTAATAGCAAAGTTTACCCCAGCTTCAGCACCTCCACATTTCTGCCTGAAGGAATTCTTTGAAGCATTCTCCACTTTTCCAGTTGTTAAATTCACTGGCACCTTTCCAGATATCCTTACCTGGTTATATGGTCCTGGTTTTCCTGCTCTCATCAAGTAGATTTTTACAAACAGAAACACGTTTCCTCTGTCCCTGCAATTGCTTCCTCTTTCAAACTTTCTCTGATTTATAAAGTCAGACTTTATCTATTCTTCTCTGAACCAACTAAACACTTCGCCTTTAACTCTCTCAGGGCCCTCGGACTAGCTGTGAATCTATTTCCTGCAGACGCTACTCTTTTTGTATATTATAAGCCCCTTCAGGACAGTGACTCTGCCTTTTCCCATTTAAAGGAAAGAGAAGTCATGAACTTGAAGCTTTAGCTCCTTTGCTTACACATCCACCATTGTCTTGTCCATGTCTTTGTGTACTCCCTTGCCAGCTCTCTTGTACTCTCTTTTGTGTACTCCCTTGCCAGCTCTCTCCCTGCTTGCAAGGCAGGGATCTTCTCTCTTCCAGGCACAGTTGTGTCCTTAGGACCTAGAACAATGCCTGACTCAGCAGGATCATAGTGGACACTTAAAGGCTGAATTCCTGAAAACAAATTCTTGTTGCAGACTTGGGTGTGTGTCTCCTAAAGTGGGAATAAAATAACTATCATATTTTTATTATTTTCTATGAGACCATTCGATCTTATTAACAGCTCATGGAGGCAAGTATTGCTATCATCTTCTGCTCATCTATAGGTAAGGAAAATTAAATTTGGAGGTAAATGAATTCACACAGCCTGGAAATAATGAAGCAGGGAGACACCAGTTCTGAATTTGGTTTGCCAATGGATGTTAAATTTCAAAATCAAAGAGAGAAATTGAAAGGAATAGAGTCCCAATGGAAGAATCTACTACTCTGTGGCATTAGAAGCAGGGATACTTCTGGTAGAGAGAACTCCCTAAGAGAGCCCACTCTTCCTCTGTTGCAGCCAATACTGGACCCAGGCTCTTCACATTAGCAACAAGTCTAAAGAAACCTCTCTCCGATCTTTCATTCTTAATATATATTTCAGAGAGATTCTATTTTTTAGCAAATGTATTTTAGCACTTGTATTGTCCTAGTAACTGTATTAATAGCTGTGGCTGACACAGGATTGCTTCAAACATGAGTCCTGCACTCAGGGAGCATATAGTCTGGTCAATATGTAAAGATGTTATATCTGCGTTAACTCTGCTTCACACACATTGCTTCCAGCTACGGATTTACTCTTTTAATAATGCATGAATGCTCTCTTATTTACATACTCTACTAAGAACACTTTTCCACCAGCAACCATTAGCCATAGCTTCACAGGAGGAGATGTCTGGAATCACAAAAATATTGGTTGGAGTACTGGAGCAGATGAGAACTAGCTCCCACAGGTGTTCCTGGAGATGAGCATAGACCTTTCATGGAAAAAATGAAAGCTTCCCAGCTCCTCTCATTATTGTTGCCTTCCTCTCATCACACACACAGTGCAGGCCCTTTTTTGTATTAAATCTTCTCGACTTCATCTCTTACCACTGTCTCCAGTGCTCTCAGTTCTGGCCACTCAGCATACCACTATTCTTCAAACACACATAGTACTCTTCTACCCCAGGGACTTTGCACAAGATCTTTCCTCTGTATATAACACCTGACTCACACTTCCACTACCTCACTCTTTAAGTCTTTAGTCAATGAGCTCTTCCTTGATCATTTCCCACCAAGAATTTAAATGACTCTCCATTCTATGGCATTCTCAAGCCTTCTTTACTATATTACAATCTATATCATTTTCCTCATTGGAGAAATAATGTAGTAGATTTGTCCATTCATTATTATCTACATTCTAAAAGGCAGGTTCTATAAAGAATAGAATTTTTGTCTATCTTCTCTATTGCCACTCTGGTGTCTACAATGATGCTAATACAAAGCAGAAGCCAGTGATTGCTAAAAATGCAAACCTTTGTTAAATGACTGACTGGATACCCAAAAGAATATCTTACGACATTAAAACTTTTAAAAAGGATCACCCTTAACTGCTTCTAAATAAGTGTAGCTCTTCGTAGTTCAAGAAGCATATAATATCAAAAATACCATTTATTCTCTGTGCTATTGACTGAATTTAAATACTGAAGCTTTATGTAGGTATCACTATAATTGGAAATAATTTGGGTCCTTGGGGGGTAATTAGGGCTAAATTAGGTTATATGGATGGGGTCCTGATCTGGTAAGGCCATAGTCTTTTCTTTTACATTACATTGTTTTATATTATGGCAATGTTTGGTTTATATCACTGTACATATTTTAGGAATAGGTTCACACCTCTTAAGATTTGCATCACAGTACCATACCCACCACCAAAGCAGCCATCATCCTCCACCACAGCACATTGCCCCTATCCTTTAAGCTAACCCCCTCTCTCCTCACCTAGTAACCACCAACCCACAGTCAGATTTATAGGTTTGTTTTGGTTTAGTTTTGTCTGTTCTTTTGCTTTGCTTTTCTATATTTCGTACACAGTGAAATCATCTAGTATTTATCTTTCCCCTTCTGACTTATTTGCAAAGCATAATCTGCTCCAGTTGCATCCATGTTAGTGATGATGAGCATTTTTTCATGTGTCTGTTGGCCATCTGTAGGGCTACTTTCAGAAGTGTCTATTTAGCTTTTCTGACAGTCTTTTGATTGGGTTATTTGTTCTTTTGGTTGTTGAGTTGTACACATTCTTTGTAGAATTTGGATAGTGGCTCTTTGATGATGGATGTACGATTTGCAAATATTTTCTCCCATTTAGCAGGGTGTCTTTTCATTTTAACTACAATTTATTTTACTGTGCAGAAGCTTTTTAATTTGATACAGTCCCATTATATTTTTGGTTTTTTTCTCACTTGCTGTAGTTGAGTGCCCAAACATGACTCTGAATCTAACATCTCAAAGTGTTTTGCCTATGTTCTTATATGTGTTATATTTATTTGGGTAAGGTAGGCATTGTAACAATATTAATTCTTCCAATTCATAATCTGGAAATATTTTTTAATCATTGTGACTATTATTTCTTGTCACAATGCCTTCTAGTTATATAGGTCTTTAACCTTTGTTCATTTCATTATTAGGATTTTAAATTCTTTGATATCATTCTTTGATGACCTATTGATTGTTCTCTTCATTACTTTTTCTTCTAGTTTGTTGTTTGAATCAATTTTTATGTATTAATTTTAGAACTTGCCATTTCACTGTACCAACTCATTTCTAATATTTTAATGGAAGCTTTAGGGTCTTCTATGTATATTATCATGTAAATACAGTAGCTTTCTAAAGAAGACAAGAACCCTCAGCAAAAAAACCAATTTATCTTGATCTTTCTAGCCTCTACAAATGTGAGAAATAAACTTTTGTTGTTGAAATCACCATATCTCTGATATTTTGTTATGGCAGCCTAAGTAAATGAAAATACTACACAGATTGGATCATCCCATTTTTAAGATGCCAAAACTGAGGTTGTTGGATTTGAGGGAAAAAAAAAACTGAGTTCACATCTATTTTTATTCTACTATATCAAGTTACCCCTGTCTTGATATAGTCTGTCACTCCAAAAGCTCAAGCCTTTTATACTCCACAAGCTCTTCCCTTCACGGCCATGCCCCACCACCAGTGCCTATCTGAAAAGAACCTGGAAAAGGAGGTAGCAGCATTTTTCAAATATATTTCCATATAGCATGAAAGGAGCAAGGGCTAACAATGAGCATGTTGCATATAAGCCCCCAAAGAGTTCACATTTTAAAAACAGGACAAAGGACTTCTGTCTTTCTCCTCATAATCTGTACCCTTCCAATGCCACTTTCAGATATTTTTTTATCCATCCACCCAGTATCTGTCAATATCTACTGTATGAGTTAAAACTACCCATGAACACTTGATGTTATTAAAGGCCATCAGCAAGGAGAAGTGGTTCAAGTAACCACTTCTTGAGTTTTTCCCTCAAAAATGTAAGTAAGACTTGAGACATTCAAGTAATTTCTCAAATATCCTATGAGCCAGAATTTGTATCCTCACCTAATGATCAAATCAACTTTATATTCAGTCCATCTACCTTTTACTTTGAAGGAGTGAGGTGACTTGCTTAAGGTCATAGCACAAATGGGTGGCAGAACCATCATCACTGGACTTCATAGTTTGAGTTCTCTCCATCCCCTGCTGCTACAGAATGATGATGCTGACAACAGTGAATCTGAACTTCTCAGGGGTAATATCCAGATTCCCCAGTCATACCTCTTGCCCTGCCAGAGCTAGTTAGCTCTTGTCATCACTGAGACAGGGCAGTAGGCTTGAGGGAGAACCTCATGTGTAGCAAGAGAAACAAAAATATAATCAAGGTGAATACCATGAGTCACTCATTGTGCAGTTACCACAGCTGAGAAGGGAGCCACTGTTCTTTTTTTTCATCATATTTAGATGACAGAACAGAGTCAGGGAGATATAGTAATCTTACAGGGTCACATGACTACTGTGTGACAAGGCTGATATTCAAGTGTTGCCCTTGCCCAGAGATAGCTGGGGCTGATGGGAAATGAGAGTACAGACCTACAACAAAAAATATCAAATGGGTCTACCAGATGTGAAGTGTGGTGGAAGGGTGTATCAGTGGGAAGGTGGGAGCGGAAGCTGCACAAAATTGAGGCATTAACAGTGCTCTGCTGAGTCTGAGAGGGGATTTCACAACTGAAGAGGAAAACTTGAGCAAGGGCAGTGGTGGTGATGGGGGAGTGAATAATGTGTCCTTCAGAATTCTAAGTGCTATACCAACATGACTATGGAAATTCTGCCTCATCTACCCTGAGTTGAAGGAAAGGAATCATCTCTGAGAAGAGAGAGCATCCAGGAGGGTCTCTGAGAATGGAAACAACAGGCCTGATGACATATAAGGGAACCTTTCAGCTGAGTCCTTAAACACATTCCGTTCAATCACTCAGGTGTGTCTCCTTGATTCCCAAGAGGCAGATTGGGCAAAGGGAGACAAGGCATGTAATAGAAAGAATGAGAACTCTGGCACTAGAGATACTTGTTATAAGCTTCATCTCTCCCAATTTTAGCTTTCAGACCCTGAGGCATTGTTCATCTTCCTGAGCCTAAGTTTGGCAACTGTGACAGGGGACACTGCCTAGCCTCAGAAGGTGCCAAGGAAGGAAACAATGTAACAACACAGCACACAGGTGACCTTCACAGCAGGTTAATTCATCCCAGTTTCCAATTGGGTAACACTTGGTGGGAGGTACTGGGGAGAAAACATAGACTTATAACACTTCTTATTGCTTTTCAGAGCCTATAGTTTAGTTGGAATTCAGGACATGGAGAGAACAAAACATGAACAGAAAATAATTAGTTGATCACTGTCTCTATTCCTCTCTCTAGTCCATGTTAAAGAATGTCCCCTTTCTAAAACAAATCTGACCAAGACCTTATCACGAATGGCTTATTCTTCCAGGGATATCCTCAACAAAAATGTCCAATTATTCATTAAAAGATATTAACATCACTGGTATGAGAGATGTGTTAGGTAAAATCACAGTGAAATTCTCCACAGTTATTAGAAAGTCTCAAATTGAAAAAATTGTCTGTGCATAGGGATGGAGAACAGCTGCGGCCCTTACACACTGTCATAAAATGGTACAACCACTTTGAAATAACTTAGCAGTTTCTTAAAAATTTGTACATTTACGTTTTATGCCCCAGACTTGTCACTCTTATGTACTTACCTCATTAAAATGTCCCCAAAAGACAATACATGGACATTCATAGCAGCTGCATTTAGAATAGTGCTAACCTGGAGACAACCCAGTATCCATCAACATGTGAATGATAAGCAAATTGTGGTAAGTTCAGACAATGGAATACTACTCAGTCATAAAAGGGACAACCCTTAGTACATACATCAACAGGGAAAAAAAATCTCAAAATAACCAAGCTGAACATCAAAATCAAGGCTTAAAAATACCACATGCTGAAACTACTTGTATTTCTTCTATAGGGCATTTTGAAAAATAAAAATTAGTACATGATGATAGAAAGTAAATTAACAGTATCCTGGAGATTGAAGAAGGATGTGGACAGAATAGAAGGAGAGAGGGCATGAGGAAATTTTGGGGGTTGTTAATTTGTTCACTCTCCTGATAGTGATAATTTTATGAGTACATACAAGAAGTATGTTATCTGTATCTGCAAACTAATGTATCTAAAATATATTAGTATGATATATAGTTTATATATTCATTTATATAGGCTGGTTTCATATAAATGTGTATATAAATATATAATATAAATATGTATTAAATATATTATAATTTATGATTTATGTACAAACAAATGATTTATATATAAGTGTATATTTATATATACATCATTTTATGTCAAAATTATTCAATAGTACACTTGAAATATGTGTAGTTTATTGGTAATGTATGCCAATTATAACTCAGCATTTTTTAGACATGTCTAAGAATATTTACAGAAACTTTGTTCATAATAGCACTAAAATAGAAACAGTATATTTTTTTATCAACAATGCACTAAATGACTGTTGTATACCCATATAAAAGAACACTATAAAGACAATGGACAAACTATAGTTATGCATAATAACATGAACCATTCTCACAAGCAAGGATGAATCAAATAAATCAGACACAAAAGACTATATTGCATATAATTCCATACATAGAAAGCTTTAAAAACTGGTCCTAAAATAAAACTGTTGTGTTAGAAACTAGAGGATTGGAAATTTTAAGGGAAAGGGAAGGGAAGGATGGTGGTAAGGGGTTGGGGATACTGGGGATGCTGGATTCTTTAATGCAGATGAGTCAGTTATAGCTGCATTTTCTGTGATAACATATTGAGCTGCAGACTATCACTGCTCTGGGTTTTTATATGCATGCCATGCTTTAGTAAATAAGTTCATTTTTTAAAGGTTATTATAAGGTTCTGATAAAGGGCAGTGTTGAGTTTGGCTGAAAGAACGTGGCACACAAGAGCATAGAAGATGAAAGGAGCTGGGATAGAGTATAGGGTTTATAGGGTTTGGAGTATGGGATAGAGGGGAGAGGAATAATGTGATTAGAAGAATATATGAAGGGAACAGGAGGTTGTGTATTCAGGAGTATACACCTGGGCATTTTGAGCTCAGTAGGAATTTTCCCAATCCTGCATCTACAGAAGTAAATTCAAATATAGACCTTTTACAACTTTGCATTTGTTTAGTGCTTCATAATTTATAGTTTGCAAGGTTGTGATCACTCCCTTTAATTCACGCACAGAGAGGGCCTTCAGCAAATGTTTGTTGGAATAAACACAAAATACTGTCACCTTCACTAACTCAATGATTTCTCACACGCGTTCTGTAGACAAGTGGAGCAAAGGTTGTTAGTCTCCTGTCTCAAATGAGCCAAGGCTCCCAAGAGTGAAGACGCTTCTGCAGATATGGCCTAAGCCTGGGGACACCTCCAACTGACTGCTGCCTTCAACTGTGCTCTGGGGCAGGGTTGGAACCAGGAGCCCGGTGACCTCCTCTAGTCTTAAAACATAGGCCAATCCCTGAAAGAAGAATGGAGAAGCACGTTGCAGATTCTCACCACCTGTACTTGTTTTTCCTCTTAAGTGACCTTTTCCAGTTCCAAAGACTTGTGAACCCTGCCTGCTGAAGACATACAGAGATGCAATAAATTATCTTTGTTTTTACACACCTAACAGCTCATACAAAATGAAAGTGAGCCATACCCTTGAATCAATTCTCTCTCTCTCTCCCTCCCTTCCTCCCTCCCTCCCACCCTCTCTCTCTCTTTCCCTCTCTCTCTCATAACAAGAACCAGAAGGCCTAAGGGGACAGTAGCAGTTAGTGCCCTTGGAAGAATTGAATTTGCTTCCATAGGATGCCCAGGTAGAAGCAGAGTCATGCAGTCCCTGGTGAGTGTCGCTTAGCATAATTATATCCCTAGAGACTCCAGACTTCCAGATGGGCCTCGGAGCATCGTTTACATACAGTATTTTAGGCCAATAACATGGTTCTAATGAAGCAGGAAGGAAGAACAAGAATAATAAAATTAAAAAGTCAAATTTCCGTCCTTAATCTCCAAGGCTGCAAATAGGATGTGGCATGGTTCAGAGGCAGATGGGGGTTGGGCGAAAGAAGTCCATTTCAAAAAAGGGGTCAAGTATTCCTTACAAGGCCAATGAAAGGCACCCCTTTAATTCCAATGTCTGCAGCTCCCTGTGAGGACAAGCCTTAGAGACAAGGAGATCCTAGAGGAGAACCAGAAAGTGACACCTTGAATTTCTCTGTCTGTTTCTGCATGCCACTTCCACCGAGGGGGACTCTGGAAGTCATGGTCTTTAGTGGACAGTTAAAGGTGTGGTGTCCCAGGATGTGTCCAGGATTCCTTAATAGAGACTGTCAAACAGGTGAATCCTGTTTATCACAACAATTGTCCACCGAGATTAGACTTCCTTCTTGGGCTGCTGCTCATTTTTTGGGCTTCCCTCAGTTCAAATGCCTCTGGGAGACTATTATATAGAGTTGTTCTCATTCATCTATTCAGCATCTATTTTGAGATGCACACCAAGGGTCCAAAGATGAATGCTGTCCTTGCATCAGGAAGTTCACAGTCATACAGGAAGTCAGACAAGGGGAAATATTCTTACGGAGTGCTCAGTGCTTTGAGAGCAAACAACTCATGACAGGGGTTGGAGAGGTGAAGGTAAGTACAACATCATGTCCACTTCCAGATCCTGAGAACCTGCCTCAGCACTAACACAGTACATAATCCCACCAGCCTCCAAGAAGTTCCCGCTACTCTCATGCCTGCCCCTACTTCATAACCAGGCGCACACAGGTAGGTTTCAGAAGCATAACTGCCCCTCCTAGGGTCAAATGAATTCGGATAACTCTATGGTTATTCTCAGCTATACCATATACAGTTATTCTCAGTTATTGTCAGGAAATCAGACAAGGTCTTCTAGATGAACATTCATGGCTGCACAACAGCACCCAGGTTCCCCATCCTGGACTTGCACCACCCCTGTTGCAGATGAACGCTCATCAAAGAAGACCGAGATGTAATCTTATTTGAGACGTAAGACCTACAAATCTTCCACTTCCTGGCAATGTTCCTGGATTTCCACTTTTGGGTTCACTGACTCTGAGTCCTTCCCAAGAAGATGACTGCAAGTCCATCAGGCCACTGATACAGAGCCTGGAGGTGTAGATCCAGTCCTCACGAATCTCTGCCTGCATGCCTTTGGGCAAGCTGCCTCCCCTTATGGACTTGGCCTCACCTTCTGTAAAGGAGGGGATTGAAGAGATTGCACAATGTGCAGAAGAGGTGAGACTTGATGAGTCCTGAAATAAAACATCATCAAAAGCCAGTATACCTCCAGTAGAAAGCAGGATTATCTTTGGAGGTGAGAAGGACAGGAAGAGATAGTTCCTTGTCAACAAGGTAACTGACACCAGCCAAGGAGAGATGGACTTTATGTTTCCTTCCCTTGATCTGTGCTGCCTTGAAGATCAATGTGGTCAATAGAACATGAAAGAGTAGCATGATATCAACTGGAATCTAGGCTATTGAAGACCAGAACAGTCTCACATTAGGTCTCTTGGGCTGTGAGCTACCTCCTGAGGGCAAGAGACCTGAATAGCCTAATAGAAAGTCAAATGTGAAAAGGAAGAATTGTTTTTAGCCCTACTGTTCTAGTCATATCCAACTGAAATAAAGGAAATCATCTTGAATTTCCAGGTCCACCTGAGCCTCTAAGTGTCTGCAGCCACATGAGTAGGTAAGATGAGCAGAAGAACTGTAAATTTGTTAGTAAATAAATGGTCATTATTTAAGTCATGATACGTTGGGGCAGTTTGTTCTATAATAGCAGATGGACAGAGATGACTATAGCTGGAGGTTGCACAGGGGTTAGGAGCTCTGAAGAATATATCAATACCTGAAAAAACAGATTATTGAAAGTCTGTGGTCACAGACAGACATACGTGCTGTCACAAGGATTCACCAGTGCTGATGGGTCAATTCCATGCTTATGTCTCCTCTACATGGGTGCAAAGTCAGCTTGGTTCTAAACATAGAGGGGTCAAGTTTCATCCACAAATACCCAATTATTTTCCATGCTTCCCTACCCCCATTAGTCTCTGCCCCCATTTTCATCATAGAACTAGAAAAGGAAAACCATGGAAACAAATGGCTTTGAGTAGTACTGAATGGGAAACATAGCATGTGGGGCTTAGAAAAGCAAAAGCTTTTGTGTTGTTAATAACATTTTATAACTGATTTGGTTGTGACTGATTGCCAAAGAAGAGTAGCATGGACACAAGTCTGTTCTTCAGGGCCTGAGAGGACAGTTTCTCTTTTACAACTCTGTGCCAGTTGGATTTACACCCAATTGAACTACACACACTTTTCAAATCCTCCCTCTGAATATTTATCACAATAGCTACCATGCTATTTTTTTTTTAATTTCCATGTTAATCACTGGACTGCACCATTTACAGTATGTCCTGGTAATGAGCCTTTCAGGTCATACTCATAGTCCCCATTTTTACAGTTTAGAAAAACTAAAGCTGAGAGATATTAAGCATTATCTTATTCCCACTAAGTGGCAGTACCTGTATTTAAACTGAGGTCTGAAGACTCCAAAGCCCATGTCCTTAACCACCCCCAATACTGACTATAGTTCCTAGTCTTAATCACTACTAAGACTACTCATTCATGTATATAAACACACAAGCATTCTACACAGACATTCATTGATCCAATACATATTTAATGATCATCTCCTTTATGCATGAACAGAGTACACACCAAAAAACAAAAGATACATGATATTTACTCCAATAGAACTTACAGTTTCCAAACCACAGATGCTCAGAATGACCTTCACCAGAAGCTCTCACTTTATAACATCTTAGAACCCTTTTCCAATTCTTAATCTAACAGCCCCTAACCCCATCTGAATGCTGGCTATAACACTCTAGAGTTGATTTTTGCTACAATCTTGGTATTAAAAACTTATTTCCTAACACAATTCCTGCCATAGTATCTTCAGTTGCCTCTCCACCCATTTAGCACTGGGAATTTTTCAGGTGAAGGGAAATAAAGAATATAGATAATAAAAAGGACAGTGAATAAAGGGACCAAAGAACAGGTGGCACAACATTAGATGAAGAATCCTTTAGTGAGAAAACATCAACACGGGACATCTGTCACCTCTTCTCATCCCTATCTGTTGTTGAACACTTTCTCTGATGCTCCTTTTTTCTCATGCCCATGCAAATAAGCTTTAGCTTTGACCCTCAAAATGACAGAATGAGCACCTTTTAGAGGCTCAGAAATAGGTTAGTCACATGTGTGGACATGCAAACCATGAGAACACGGTGAGAGAGATTAAAAAGTGCTTCAAATTTCCATTCTTGCCTATACCCATGCCTTTTGCAATGTGACTTTGTAGCTTTTCACCAAGGGTAAAATTACCTCCCTACTCCCTAAATCTCAGCTGGTCCACTGATTTGCATGACTATATGAGTGCAAAAAGTATGGATATGCCAGTTCTGAGCCTATGTTTCAAGAAATCTTGAGACTCATGCTGTTGGATTCTGCCTACTATGAGTCTGTAACTCTTATGCACCAGGTAATATTCTAAGAAATGAAGATAAAGCTATCTTTAGCTTTTTTTTTTTAAAGAAACAAGCATGGCCTCCACTTGGATTGCATCTATGTTCTAATAAGCAATACATGATAGATGAGAATGTGAGATTTTATAGTTCAGAAAGAACCATGTCTCAACCTCAATTCTTAAATCCTACACAGTATCTCCCTTAAAGTTTTGAACTCTTACAAAGTCAGGGAGTATATTATGTGTCAAAGAACAGTTCTAGTTTAGATGGTTTGCTTCTAAAAATGCCATTCCTTACAGTGAACAAAGTTAATTCATCAGGAACATCCATATTTTGATTTATGCACCCTCTTCGAGGCCACCTCAGGGTGTCTTGCTATATATCTATCTCAAGCTCTCTTTCCTCCCAAATCCTCCCTGTTCCCTTAGCTGTTCCAAATGTCCTGATTTTGAAGTCTTCTCTCTCTCCTAAACTTGCTCTCTTATTTTTTTACAGTTTGTTTCACATAAGTAAACTCAAAACTTATCAACTCCATGCACATGAACTCTTGGTATCTCCTCACTGGACTTAAGATTCTTCAGTTTAAAATGAAGAAATTGGAGCCTCCAGAAGTGTACAATGAGATGACTCCCTGGTATTCAATAAATATTCTTCCCTCCTCTTCTTTGCTTCTCTCACTGCTGTTAAGACTTTCCATGCCCTACCACTTGGTTTAGGAAATTGGAATCAGAAGACCTGGGTACAAGTCCCAGAGCTAGCATTTGACAGCTAAGTGACCCTGGCATGTTATTCAATGGCTCGATCTTGACTTTTTTCATCTACAAAGTTGTACCATAGCTCCTTTCCCTCCTAGTTTCTGAGAACTGTTCTTTAAGCTGTGGATAAATGTGGAAGGTGCTATAGGTGACACCATTCTTCCATCAGGATCATGCAGTTTAAAGATTGCATATTGGTTTTGTGGACAGCCCAAGAAGCAGCACAGTGAACACCAATCTATTTTCTAGATACAATTACTGAGTTCACCTGCAATGCACTAGTGGGTTCTGCTTCTGCATGAAAATTCAATATGACAAATAATTCCAGAGAAGAGACTACTGTATGGTCATAACTGTCCCTTCTAATGAGTACATCATGTTCTGTGATGCTCTAAGAGGAGAAAGCTATTTAGGAAAACACATGGCAAATATTTTCACAGTCAATATATAAAGCAAGAGGAAACTTCAGGGTAGATAAGATAGCCCATGTTGGCTATCTCTAAGACATGATTTGCCCAAGGCTTTGGGCCCCATACTCTGTGGACAGGTACACTACTGGAGGATCCTCCTACTTTTTCTCCAGTCCATCCTCCCCACTGCATTCACCCTGTCCTTCTGTGCATTCCCTTTTCTTTGCCCAGCTCCTGCAAGATCAAGCCCAAACTCCCATCCCAATAGGACTAAAAATTATCTTGATAACTCTGTCTTTCCACCTCCAGTCAGAGCTGACTATCATCAATTCTAAATTGTCCCTCCTACATCCAACCCACCATAATATTTCATGTTCAAATGCCATAAAACACTCAAGTCCTTCCAACCAGAAGTGCTTATCTCTGGCTTTGTTCATCTGATCAATTCTATTCACCTTTTAAAACTAAAAAAAAATTCCTCTGCCACAAATCCCATGCTAGTAACTTACAGGAAACTAACTACACGGAGGTAATTGCTTCCTCTTCTGTGTTCATTTCAGACCTTGAATAGCTGGGTGTTCTCATGCACCAATTCTGTTTATTTGCCTGTCACCTTCTAGACTGTGAGAGCAGAAATGAGGTCACAACTATCTGAGTTCCAGCACCTCACATGGGAAATATCAGAAATAAGACTGGAATACGGTATATTTGTCTAAAATAAGCACATATATTGAAATTATTTTGAATAATAATGACTACACTCTGGACACCTATTCCAAAACTGAGCACTGTAACCTTTCCATCTGCCCTGGGTAAAGAACGAAGCTTGGGGTAGGGGGGGAGGTAAAGAAAAAGAGAATGCAATACTGCTTGTCTTATCTCAGGAGGCAAGGGTTTATGATTGCCAAGAAATGTCTGAATTACAGAACAGATTATTTGTCATTGAGTTAGGAAAGGGCAGAAAGCTGAGCTATTTTTCACAATTTCAAATGCATGCCAAGTTTGGAACTATTGTGGTAGAAATGCCACATTTATTTCACATAGATACAATGAGATGGTAAAAAGGACCACTTTTCTGGATGGGAGGGCTGATCCACAAGCTCACAAGGCTCCACTTACAAGGTTACTCGGATGTATAATTATTGTGGAGTAACCTTTATTTGCTTAATCTGAAGATCAGCATGACATGCTTAGAGGTCAGGGCCTGAGGACTTGTTTTGGGTTGGGGGTTGGAGAATCCATGTATGGATATTAAACCTCCTACAAATAATTTCTATTTCACTAAATACCAAAGATCTTTACTGAGTGTTTGGCCAACAAGAGAAGTCAGTGAGAATCCTTCATCCAAACCTCAAGGAGCTTACAGACTTGACAGGAGCACATGTGAGTTTTACAGTCACATATGAGAGAAAACCTGTGCTTCTCCATCACTCAGCTCCTCCTCACTATTTCCCAGGAAAAGCAGTCTGTAGATGCCTGGTTGTTCAGTGGCGATGAGATGGGTTTACAGTTGGTCTCTGATTCCCATGGACCAAACCTGCTCTCATTGCTGCTGATTCCAGGCCAGACACATTCCCCAAATTGGGGTTTGTTACTATGCAACCACTTTCCTGCAACTCTTGGGTGAGTAGGTTTACTAATCCAGAAAAGCCAAATTCCTGAGAACAGCAGAGAAGAAAGAGGAACTTGCTTTATACTAACAACTTCACAACTAATCCCTTTCTTTCTCAGATGAACTTCATGGCAGCAAGCAAATTGGCAATGTGTGGCTTCTCTCTAATCGCCTCCTTTCGTCTCCCTCTAGAGAATCCAATCATTACACTAGTGCCAGAGTCTGGCAGCCTAGAACAGTCATGGACTGGTGGGAAATGCAAAAGATCTGTTATCAGAACACTGGGGTGGGTCCCAGCTCTGCCACTTACTAGTTGTGCATCTTTGGGTTTGTAGCAGCTTCCCACTGCTAGTCTCATTATCATCCCCAGTAAAATGGGAGTGATCTCATTAGAGGATCAGAGTAAACAATAGATATGAAGTTGCTTTATTAACTGTAAACCCTGTATCAGGAAGGGCTGAGAGGACTGACCATCAGTTGTTTTCACACTATGTGTACCTCTTCTCTTTCTAAAAAGTCAGGTGCCCTTCTGCATGGGAAGGTTTATGCCCCCTCATTTTTGCTCAACATGACACTATGCTTAGCATTTAATGAGCACCTCAGTGAATACTTGCTAAATTAAAAATTGAACAACTGGAAGGTATTTCCCTGGAAGTTACAGTATCTATCTGTACTCTAAACTAAAAGGGAAGAGAGAAAAATTTAATCTATAAAAATGTTTGTATTCTCAGGATAAATTTTAAAATATTTAGTGTTTTCTGAAGTAAGTATATGTGCATGTAGTTTGTGTGTATGTGAGAGAGAGGTGAATATTCTTTCTGTATCTAAATCTACATTAAATTTGAGTAACACTGTACCTTTGAATTTTTATAACACTGAGCCAAAAATTTGGCTCTTGGTTATGTAAATATATTTTGCACAGAATTAAGAGAATATAAATGTGTTAATAGGTCATGTACTGGTTCTCATTTTTGATTCATTCATTCTTTCACTTTGTTTATTCATTCGGTCACTGGCAGTAAATGATTCTGTAAAAAAGCCAACTCTCATTACAAGGTGAGAAATGTCAGACCCAGTCTTTTTCCTGACAGACTCCCACCAATCCTTCCAGATCTTACTACCTCTGATCAGTGGAGCATTTGAAACTTTACCAGTGTTTCCATTGTAGCATTTACTACTATCCCTTAACTTCAGTTTTATAATCTCAGAGATCAAAAGTTCAGAGATTCACTCCTGTAACTGGGATATATTGCCAACACACTCCTCTGAAAGTCCCATGTCTAAAAAGATTATTCACAGTAAGTCTGAGAATAGCAATTATTCCTTTGGTTTTAGAGTGAAACTCTGGATTGTAGTCATGCAAACTGGACCACAAAGACAAAGCACAGTCATCTCCCCATCATTCCCACAGCCGCCTTCTATACATAACCAACTGCTCACTCATCCCCAACCCCAAGTACAACCCTGCTGTAATCTCACTTTTCTAGTTCTCATTTCTTCTCCCATCTCCTCTTCTCTGTCTTCCTATCCATTGTCTTCTCTAATTTTACACTTAGTTCTCATATATGAGACCCAGGTTGAAATAGAATAAAATTCCTCTGCAGTGTTTCCTGTACCCAACTGCTACCAGAGCCCCTGTCCCTTACTCCCTACTCCTTCCTGTTTCAGTCACCACTCTAACCCTAGGAAATAACATTTCTTTCCTGTGCTTTATGTTTCCAAATTTTGTTCTCCCTAGGTTACTGCCTCTATTTGATGCCGGCAGCACCATTGTTATTATGATCATATATTAAGTTGAATGTGTCCACAAGGCATTTTACACACTCATAAAAATCAGGCCCTCTAAGAGCTCCCTGTGCTGAAGACAATAGAAATACCAAATCCCATCCCCAGGCTTTAGAGGGTGCATCGTGCAATCATGACCTCTAAATGTGCAATGTTGGGTGTTGGTTGCTTATTATTGTTTGTGTTACTCTTCATGATAAATACAGCATTCTGAAGAGGACTAAATGATTCCCAGCTTATAAGCAGAGCCCAAGTCTTGATTACTGACATTTGGGTAACATCCCACAGTGTTAGTGGTATTAACAATAGGTGACATTTATTGAGTATGCACTGTATGCCAGACTGTGTGCTAAATATTTAATATGCATTATCCCACATAATCTGCCCAATGAACCTGTGCAATAGGCAAACTTAATTTAGAAGTACTTAATAAAAGAAGGAAGTAGAGACAAATAACTTTAGTGATAAGTTTAAAGTCAAATGAAATAAAGCTAAAAATCTTGAACTATTCAAATCCAGACTGTCAGTTCCAGCATCCATGAGCCTTGGCTTGAAGATACTAACACCAGACAAAGGTCTGCCTTTAGGTCTAAAGAGTCAAGTTAAAGACAGATGTGACAGATTTGTGAGCACTGCAGATGAAGCCTTCTCTCTGTGAAAACTCTGCCTGGAGTCTATCTTCTCTCAGTCTCCAACAAGTTTCTACAGGACTCCAAGGCTAGAGTTCCATGTGGCAAGACAGAATTAGTTTATCTTTATTTTCCCCAACCTAGGAGACAATGGACAACAAAAGTGAAAGACTCAGGCAAGAGCATATCTCCCTGTACTGTAGTTTCTGCTGTGCTGCACAGTAGACAAGAGAATAGTAAACCAGATGCTCCTTCCACAGAATGCTAGCTGCAAATAATCTATGGAGTTCTCTAGTCCAGTGTCCTAACAGCAGATAATACATCGATTGGCCCAATGATTTCCACTGCTTTCTTGTCCTCTTACTTCATCAACAGTGTTTGTACTTCTCTCATCCCTTTCCCTTTGTTTCACATTTTCCTCCCTCAAGGCATTCAAGACCTAAAATAGGATTTCACTTGAGAAACACTGATATCAACAAAGTATCCTTTTTAGGTATGAAATTCAAGTTCAAAAAAGGGTATTTTTCCAGAGTTACAGAGTTCTGTTAGTACAGGTGATGGACAAGATTTGTATCTCATGGCTCATAGAATAGAGCTTTTTCCAAGCAATGCTGGAATGTGGGGCCCCTGCTAAATACACACTAGTGGTACCCCTTTGGATGCTAGTCTTCCTGGGAAGTCTCCAAGAGTTTTAGTTCACACATGCTCATCTGTCACACAGAACCAAAAATATGACAGCATTCTAACCATATCTTACCTGACATTTGTTTGACAGCCTCTGTCCCAGAACCTGTAAATTACTGCTGTCCATGGTGCTGATCAGAGCAATAGGAAAGGACATACTTAACCCCAGGGCTCCAGGAGATGAGGTAGTTAAAAGATAACACTCACTGATGCAGAGACTCATAAAACAGAAGGAAAAGGTACTGTTCTAGGAACTCAATATAAAATTTCAACTAAGACAGGCATTGTGCCTGTCTTTATAGGGTCTGCTTCTAGTGAAAAGACACACAAGCGGGTAACAATGTGTTGGGAAGGCTTTTGAAGACATGAGGGATAAGAAAGGAAAATCATGTGAAGACTGGAGAAGAAAAGTCCAATGAAATAAATGACTCTTCCAGAAGCCCTGCATCTGGAAAAAGCTTGGCATGCCTTTATGCCTCCTAGTCCAGTGGGACTGAAGGGCAGTAAAGAGAGGAGAGAGGAAGAAGAAATGGGTGATCAGCAACTAGATGGGGCAAGGACCATATGAATCACAGCAAAAGACTTATTAGTCTTTAAAAATGCAACAGAAATCATTGGAGGCTTTTAAACTATACAGAGACATGATTTAATTTATACATTTAAATAATATTTTATCATAGAAAATTTCATACATATACCAAGTAGTCAAAGTAACAAAATGAACTCCATGTATCCACCATCTAGATTCAATAATTACCTTGTATTATATAAAAATCCCACCAATTTGCTACCAAATTATTGATTTTACAGTTATATTTTCCTCTATGATGGTAAAATCTACTTACAATGAAATATACAACTCCTCCCCCAATATTTTGACAAATGAAATCCACATTCTTACTACAGACAACTTTCACCTCCTTTCACCTTCTTCTCTTCCAATCAAACTTCACCTACTCCCAACTCTAAAAGACAATATTCTCCTGATCTTTTTTCTCTTAGATTAGCTTTGTTAATTCTCAAGGTTTATATTCATGTAGGTGTAGAGTGTTATTTTCTTGTGTCTTATTTCCTTCATTCTTGCATCATGATTTAGAGATTCATCTATTTGTATGTATCAGTAGCTTGCCATTTAATTTTTGCCTTATTAGTATTCTGTTGCATACAATATGTCAATTAACTTGCTGATGGACATTTGGGTTGTTTCCAGTTTCTGGCCATTGTGAGTAAATCTGCTATGAATGATGTACAATTCTTTCTGGGGAAGTAGATTATTATTCTTGGATGAATACCTAGAGATAGAATTAATTTGTACTTCTAAAAGTTTTGGAAATAGAGTGGAGGGGGAAGGATGTGGCCAGAACACCAGCTAACAAGCATTTACAATAGTTTAGAATTGAGAGTATGATGGTTTACACTAGGAAGAGATTGAAGTAAGACTAGAGTGGGGAGCAGATTTGGAACATGTATTGATAAATTCAATCAATAATGCTTTCTATTATAGCATAGGAAATGTGAAATAAGAGAAATGGAAGCATCAAAGATGATTAATAGTTCTCCAACTTAACTAAACTAGATGTATATTAGGAGCTATTGTTGCAATTGAGAAGGTGGAGAAAGTAAAGTCATTTGCATGGTATCTAAAGGTTTCATTCTGCAATGCATTAGACCAATGAGAACAGACACTATGTTTGCACTTAGAGGCTGGAGCTCAGGGAAAAGGTAGAGACACTGGTATCCTTGTATGTTGTTTTTACCTTGCCAGAGTCAGACTTCTTCCTTAAGTATCTCAAGATCTAGTAGAGAAATGTAAAATGAATTTCATTTCATGGTAACTTATATGATCTGGTAAGTTGGCAAATACTAACTGAGCCATTGGTTCTGGGTCTACATTCAGGGCAGATAGGCAGAAGGAAGTGGTGTGGTTGACAGGCAATGTTTTTCACTGCATAGAATCACAGTTTGATGGGGCTCCATTCAGATATTGTCTATATCTGATCAATTAGAAATCCATGATGATAGCCTCAAAGTCAGTAATCAATTCTAATATCTCCAAGCATTAATTATATACAAGAGTCTGAACTTTGCTAGTACATGGACTGACCCCAAAATGGAACTATTGCATTGGCTTCTTTATTTCCATTTTTCTACCAAAGCACATGCTGATTCCATCATCAGTGAATGTCAATGTCTTTGACCTTTCACCTGAAGCACAAATTGGAAAGGGAAAAAATAGTATATATTGAATTTCTCAACTTTAGCTGGGAACCCCTCATGCCTTAAAGCTAAACAACATATTATTGTGAAACCAACTGAAAGTATTTCAAACTTGAATGCAATGATGAATCATTTAAACACCTTCAGGAAAATTTCAAGAGTGGATCAAACAGATAATCAATAGGTAATCATTGGCTCCTTTCTCTTCTCAATAGAAGGCATGGATGAGTGTTCCTGTTATTAATCTGACTGATTATGCACTTTATTAACTCATTGCTTTAATCATCAAGCTTTTATTGAACACCTAATTTATGCCAGGTCCGTACTTGGAGCTGAGTACAGAGACAGAAGAGCTCACCTAGTCATGTAAATAAACCTAAGGAGAATTGGATTTATTGCTTTGTTAATATTCTGAAGAATGTCAGAGAAGTATCCTCAGAGGATGAAAATCTAAACTGAGACTTAAAGGAAAATTAAATTAAGTTTCTCTGAGGAAATGGTGGCAAAGGGCATCCTAGCAGCAAATATTAGCATGGAAAAGACCTGGAGTTGTGATGGTGCACTGGCAGCTGGTAGTGAAGTCCAGAGAGATGGTGATTCAGAAAACAGGGTTGAAGCAGTAGAGGTAGAGGGGAATGTTGGATGGTTGAAGTTGACTGCAAAGCAAACTATTATTAGAGTTTTCACAAAAGAAAAATGAGATCAGATATTTTAGAAAGATGGTTAGGACAATGCAGTGACTGCAAGGGGGAAGGCAATAATGTAACAGGAAGAAAACTGCAGGAAGTGAGCAAGTGGAGAAGAAGCAAGGAAAAAGATGACCTATACCAAGGGGTGATAAAGGACTCTGACTACAGGTGAGAGTCAGTGTTTGTGTTTGACAATGGAAAGGAAAGGTAGATAACAATTGAGGAGATTTCGGAAATTAATAATATATAACAATTAAATGAATGGTGAGAGTATAAATGTGAGAGTGGCTGGAAAAAGGAAACTCACAATCCATTGAACAGAGTCCTTTACAAATGCCTGTGATGCAATCAGTCTGCCTGAATCCAAATAATCTCTCTCTACACTCCCAGATAACTTGACTCCTACTTTTTGCAGTAGCTACAGTGAAGTCTACAAAACCCCATAGTACTATGGACATTTTTACACACATACAGAAAGACATAAACATGTATATGTGTGCGCATTTCTAGTTATCTATGATTGGGTCCTAGGCCAGGCATGGTGGCTCATGCCTGTAAGCTTCAGTCTATGAAGCAGCTGGGGCTAGGGATCGTGGTTCGAGTCCCACCTGGGGCCCATAGCAAGACTTAGTTCCAAAAAAATAGCCAGGCGTGGCAGCACGCCCCTGTAATCCCAACTACTTGGGAAGCTGAGGCTGTAGCTGCGTGAGTCTGTTGTACCCTGGGCAATGAGAGCCTGCAGTTCCACGGGTAAAAATAGTAAGACCTAGTCTCAAACAAACAAACAAACAAACAAAAACCTATGACTGGATCCTACATTTCATACAAAGGCTTATTCAACTGTTCTCTTGTCTAGAAAGACATCTCAGATCCCTGCACCTGAAAATAATATCATGCAAGACTCTGAAGTCTAAACTCAGTATTTACCTCAACATCTCTTTGTACATTTTACCATAGACTGAAGTTTTGTTCATGTCATCTTCCAGTCAGGCTAAGTTTCTCAAGACCACCATGTAGGTCGCAGCTCTGAGTCCTCCCCAGGAGTCTAATCATACTGAATGGTGAAGCAGTGCATTGTTTCAAGTGTTACCACCCTGGACTGTGACCATTGCCTGGTCAAGCATAGCAGTAGTAGATTATAACCCTGACAGATGAAGTAGCAGTTTGGAAGGACAGCCCTCGAATCTTCTGATTTGCCTCCTTAACACTAAGTTCTCAGTTCCAGGCATGCCCACCAGTGAAACCCACCAGTGTTTCATGAAGCACATTTAAAACTATATCCTCAGTTCATACTTTCACTCCTATAGCACCAGGAACTCAATTCAAAGACAGGTAGCAGGCCTCAAGATGCTGCTTGCCTTCTCTGCTTTCTCTACTGGGATCAATGTGTGACCTCCCCAGGGCTACTCCACCAGGGGTAATGTGTTCACACATATTTACAAGTTTAGGGAACTGGAACACCCCTATGTTCTTTGGGAGAAGTTAGGCAGATCAGACAGGAGGGGAGGGGAGAAGACCTAACTGCTTTTCCAGGGCCTCATGCTCATGGAGCACTTACCGTGTACCAAATACCAGGCATACCCTGTGGGTGCTATTCTGTGGAGCAAATGGAAAACAGTTTTCTCAGGCTGCTTTTCACCATGGTCTGCTAGCACAGGTGACCCAGTAGATAATATGTAGCCTTTCAAGGAAGTCTGCATGTGTGGAAAGTGGTAAACAGCATACGGTCTTGACGGATAGTTCATACACACAAAAAGATACTTCTGTAGCAAGGCATAAATCTGGTCCTGTGCAGCTTTTCTATAAATCATATAGGGAGCTGCCTGAGAGCTGCCTGCCCAGAAGACACTCTGCTGTACCCATCCATATACCATGCTTGCCACCTGCCTGGGAGCTGAGGATGCTGCCTGTGTATTTTGTCTCCTGCTGCTTCACTAAAGACTTGTTGCTGGTCTGACTCTTCTTCCAACTGCTGGCCTCATGAAGTTGGCCAGGTTTGGGCCCTGATCCTGCATCTTCCCATCACCTTCTGAGTAGGAATTGCGGTCCTTGAGTTCACAGCACCAGTGAATGGCAGCTCCAAGCATCAAACCATTTCTCTTTCCAAAGCTTGCTCTTGCCAAAGCTGAAAGGACCTGTGGGCCAAGGGGCTTGTCCTTACCATCCACTTGCTGTTCTGATGCACTTCTCAGGTGGTGGGGATGAAGGAGAGTTTTGCCTGTGTTCCTGATTATCTCCTTCTGAGAAAGAGGGAGGCAATTGAGAGGCAAACAAAGCAGATGAGAAGAGAAGAAAAGCTAAGGTGACAGACAAGAAAAGAACAATCGAGATTGAGTATGCTAAAGAGAACAGCTTGGTTTGATTCTGAAAGCTCCTTCTTCAAAGTGGAGAGAATATGTTTACTGAGTGTTTACTATTGCCAGTCACCTTCCAAAGCACTGTGCACACAAGATACTTACTGACTCCGCCAATACCCGTGAGAGAATACTAGCATTTTCTTCAAGTTGGTGTGGTGTGGAAACTGAGGCATAGAGAGGTTAACCTTTTCTGGAATCCTACAGGTGTTAAGAGGACAGAAATTGCATTTCAGCCGAAGGAATTGGCATCACTGCCACGTTCTCTCGGCCGCAGAATAATTGGGGCTCTGGCAGGCTGCACCGAAGGAGATGACAATCTCAGGTTTGAAGTCACAGCCCCTATCCTCAGAGGGTTAAGATGACAAACCATGGAGACAACAGTGTAACCAACACAGGAAGCATTCTGAACCACCAGGTAATTAAGTCATTCATCTCCATGAAAATCCCCCCAGTGATCTGTATGAGCCAGTGGTTCCCAGCCCAGCGACACTTTAGTATCACCTGGGGAGTTCTTACCTGGCACTGTTGCCTGGGCCTCCTGCCAGAACAATTGAATCAGAATCTCATGGGGGTGGGGTCTCAGCATCTACATGCTTTGAAAGCTCCCCAGGTCATTCTAGAGGGCTGCCTAGACTGGGAGTCACTGATGCAGGTAAATGTGAAGGGGCCATACTAAGTGGGGAACTTAATCTGCTCAGCAGTTGAACTGTATCCATGAGGGTAGCCAGTTTCAAAAAGGCTCCTCAATGAAAGGCACTGCATCCCTACATTTATTGTGGTATCATTCTTGGGGTGGAGCAAAATGATTAATTGAGTTATAGAATCTGGGGGCTGATGGGACCTCACTGATCATTATATCCAGTGTTTTTGCAGTGTTCTTCAGCATCCTAGGGCCTGTGAAATGGCCAGAGGGGACTGCCTAATGATGGAGGTGCAGAGGCAAGCCACTGGACAAAGTTTCTAGGGAACTGAAATCAGTGAAAATCAATAAGACCACCCAGAAAACAACTAACAATGCCTTTGCCCCCTTGGTTACAGGTAGAATTCTTTATTATCAAACCCCAGCTCTGGGACAGTCAATTTCAAGAGAACTAAAGTATCAGCACCAGCATTCCAATTTAGAACCTCAAAATTGGTCACTGTGCAGTCTTCAACAGTCAGCCACTTCCTCTGCTCCCGTGGGGTATATGTGCACAGGACTATCTCTCATTACAAGCTTTCCAAGAATGGGAATTTTATGTTATTATATTTCTATGTTATCTAGCACCTGACAGCTCCACACCCAGTAAATAGTAGAAAACTAATAAAGTTTTCCTGGATAGAATAAATACTAGAGCAGACATCTTGCTCTCTGAACTCCTTTGTGAGGATAACTGACTATCAAGAGGTCTGGGCACACACAAATGAAGGCTACAGAGAGAAAAAAATGAGAAAAGAAATATAGATAGTTCATAAATGTGTGCAAAGATTTTCATCCTGTGGAAGAGGTGGGGGAGGGAGATTTTCAACCTCTTTGAAGTTTAAAAGAAAGCAATTTTAATGGTATTTTTACCCATCAGATTGGCAAATGATTTAGACCAGTAATACCCAAACCTAATGGAAGTGTGGAAAATTAGTCTCAGAGACTGTTAGAGAATGTAAATTAGAATAGCCTTTTTAGAGGTCATACTGCAGGACAATTTTAAGTATGGATACTCTTTGACCCAATAACTTGTCTCTAAAAAAAAAAATTAATTACCCACAGGAGATTACTGAATGAGTATACAAAATGCTATTTGTGGTTAAAAAAAAAAAGTAAATAGTAGCCAGGCATGGTGGCATACACCTGTAATCCCAGCTTCTTGGGAGGCTGAGGCTAGGAATCACTTGAGTCTGCAGGTTCGAGACTACCCTGAGCAACATAGTGAGACCTAGTCTCAAAAAATATGCAAATAGTTTAAATGTCCTTGGGAATCAGATTGATTAAATACATTAAGGTATCTCTGCCCAACAGAACAATATGCCACCATTACAAAGAAACCTCTAAATGACTGGTGTGGAAAGATATTTGTGATATGTTGTCAAATGAAAACTAATATGACTAATATGGTCACACATTATTAGACTATCCTGTCTAATATACAATATGATATGGGAATATCTAGATACTGATTGATTGACCAGCCAACAGACAGGTGACAGCCAGTTGAAATTATCTTGAGGAGTAAATGGTCGTTTGTTAATCCAGACGGGTTTATCTGAGGACACTCTGTTTCCTTATATTCCTCTCTAGTGTTGACGTTCCTTAACCACCTCTATAGATTGCTTGCTTTTACAATCCAATAAACCCATTTGTCTCAAAAGTAAGGTCAAGAAGTGGAGACATTCATAAAAGAAGAACAAGAAAGAAATTAGAGGTAAATGCTGACCCAGCTGGGACTGGGGCAGAGGTGACACAACCCCAAGAACAAATCCTCAATCCTCACCTTCAATGTTTTCCAACCAACCCTTTTGTTGACTCTAAGATTTTTGCATGAAGGTGCCAAAGCAATGTATGATGGAAAGAAGAAAAGGGAAAGAAGGGGGGGGGGGAGAAGGGTGAGGGTGAGGGATGAGGGTCCAGCTTCTTGAGTTTGCCTGAAGTGCAGGGTTTCAGGATGTAGAAAGGACATTCAGTGCTCCTATCAGGAAAGCCCCCAAAGCCAGGGTAACTGATCACCTTGGCAGAAAGAAGGGATATGTCCCTGATTTGAGAACCTACGGTAACTTGCAACAGTCTATACTGCAGCAAGATAACTGCTTTCCAGAATTTAGAAAGATGGATTCTAAGTCCAGCTCCGCCACAAAATAGCTTTGCAATCTTCCGCAAGTCACCAGCCCTCGCTTGGCCTTAATTTCCACCTGTACAATGAGAGGGTGGGACTAGCCACTATCTGGGTTCCGGTGCTATTCTCAGAATGTTTCTATATGAGAATGTTCACTGTTTCCTAACTGTGAATGCTTGGAGATAGACGCTTATGTCTTTCTGTTGATATGTGCTCACACCCCCTGGAATGACTCTCCATCATGGGGGTGCAGCACCCCTAGGCTGGCTCTCCATCTGGTGGGCCCACACAGAAGCAGGTGATTGTCCACTGCAACTCAGACCTGAGAAGTCCAGCTTGGCAGGCAGAACTTGATTACTGTCAGAGGCTTTTAGCAAGCAATACAAGTATCTCAAGGAGCAGGAAACAAAAACAATGAACGACAGATCCATTAGCTGAGCCCCAGTTGTGCCACCCAAAGCCAAATGAAAGGAAAACCATAATGCTCTGGAGCTGGTCCTAGTAGTTGAGAGACAATTATGCTCATCTCTTCCCAACTTCTCTGGCAATGATGTCACTTTGTTGCTTGAAATCAAGTATAACGGGAATATTTACACCATGGTCACTGGCAAATACTAGAATTCTATACACACACTCTCTCTTAATAAAATGATAAACTATCAAGACAGATCACTAAATAGGATATTGGAGGGAAAAGAAAGTAGCTTAGGCCTAAGACTTCTTTTTGAGGATGCAGAGGTAATCTGCACCCCAGGGCACTAAGCTGACCCTGCTTGAATAAAGCCATGGGGACCTCTCTTCCAGAGTGAGGCAGACGTATGAACGTCAAATGAGAAGAGGAGATAGTAGGAAAATGAGAAAGAGGGCAGACTATCCCTTTGTAATTAGAGCTAGGTGAATCATTTGAGTTCACTCATAGGCCATTCAAGTAGGTAGTGAGTTTCCCAACATAGCAAGTCCCCAAGCAGAAACTAAACAAGCATTTTGTAGAATGATATAAAGACAGACGAAGGCTTCAAGCGTAGAAGAAACAGGGTCTTTGAAGTAAAATTGGTTTATGCCTGAAGCCCAACATGACTGTCAGCCATCTGTTTGACCTCAGGTAAAATGACTGAATCTCCCTGGAACTCCAAATGCTTTCAATGGCCATAATGAAAATTAATTAACAGGATGTGGGCTAGTTAAATACATATTTGGTCCAGAGTAGCTGTACTGAATGAGTGGAATCGTGGTTGAGCTAGGAAAAGGATTAGCTGATATGTGTGTATCTTGGACAGAGTTTTTGAATAATTAGCTTGATGATTGGGAAAAGTTTGCAAAATATTGATTGACATAAATTCCTCTGTGACGATTCACAACCCCCATCTAAGCTAGGCTAGTGGACAAAACACTGATGATAGGTAGTAGATTGCAATGACCTCTTGGGACTAGGGGGTCTTAGAGCCACAAACAGTTCGGCTGCTTAGTTCTAGCCCAGTGGATACTCACACAAACAAAACATGGGGCTCTCCTGCAGAAGAGATCAGCAGTGTGAGAAAGAGTCAAGGTAGACTCTGTTCAAGAACATTCAAATCCCCATCCATTCAGGTTACCACTCTTGACCCATGGAGAACATACCCTCCTAGAAATCCAGAAGATATTAGCCTACATGGGTCAGGAAGAGGTAAAGTCAGAAATTCGCAGCTGGAACTGAATATCACTGTAGTTACAGTCACTCATATGGAACTGATACAGATGGATTTGGTGGCTTTTATTCTTATTGCTTGTGGTCAAAACATGTCCCATCGGTCCTCCAAAATGCCAAAATGCCTGTGAACGAAAGCCAAAGGTAAATGTCAAAAGCCACACTTCTCAGAAGTTCAGAAGTCAGTAGGTACCATCTTGACTTCTCAGGTGTACACAAACACTTGTTAAATGCTCCCCCCTGGGTGGTGTCTACTAGGATCACAGTAAACATGGGCAAGCACATAGGACAGGGAGGTGGGATGGGAAGAGGTAGAGTAGAAAAGTGCTATTCCTATTTATTGGGATGTACCCAGCAAGAATATAGACATCGATTCCCTGATCTATCATTCGGCCCAGGCATGACATTGGGGTGCAACATAATCTACTTGTTGACTTAATTGTCCCCAATGTAAATCCTGTAAGTCTATCTCTTTCTTCCCTAGACCATCCTCTTCTCTCCATCTATGCCACCTCCTGAAATCAGTTTACCAGCCTCTTAACTGATTTCACCTACGCTTGACTCCCCTAACTTTACTTTGCTGATCAGGATGGAGGGAGGGGAAGAAGTAGCAATAAGGATGCTTATAAAGGAAAGAGAAGGGAAGGGAGGGAAGAAAGGGAAAGAAGGGAGAAAGGGGTATTACTTATAGACTCAAGGAAAAACATTTTTGCTAGCGAGGAAGAGAGGAAGGAACAGAAAGACTCTGGCTAAGAAAAAGTAGAAGAACAAAGATGTGACTTTTAAGGAAAAAGAAAACAGCAGGAATATACTGATGAGAGGCAGTGAGAAAACAGGGCAGGTTTTTGTCTTCTTTCTGGCTTGTTTCCACTAGCATGATTCCTTCCAAGTCCATCCATGTTATAAAAGGGGCATCAACTTTGTCCTTTTTGTTGCTGAATAATATTCTATTGTGTAAATATACCACATCTTTTTCATCCATTTGTCTGTTTTGGGATATTTGGCTTGTTTCCATATCCTGACTATTGTAAATAGTGCCACAATAAACATCTAAGTGTCCTTTTGAATTAGTACTTTTCTGCCCTTTGGGTAAATTCCCAGCAGCAGAGTTGCTGGATCAAATGGTAGTTCCATTTTCATTAGTTTGAGGGTCTACCACACAGCTTTCCATAGTGGCAGGACCAGTTTGCACTCCCACCAGCAGTGTAAGAGTGTTTCTTTTTCTCCACATTCACACCAGCACTTGTTGTTGCCTGTTGTTTTGTTTTAATTTTTTTTTATATGAGTCATTCTTACTGGTGTGAGGTGGTATCTCATTGTGGTTTTGATTTGCATTTCCCTGTTATAAGTGATGTTGAGCATTTTTTTCATATGCTTGTTGGCCTTCTGTGTTTCCTCTTTGGAGAAGTGGGATATAGGGAAAACAAGCAAAAGGACAAGAAAAAGCCAAAACTAACAAGCTGGCAACAGAACAAAAACATACAGCTAGTTAAAGGAAGGGAGAGAGGAAAGAATCAGGGAAGGGATGAGCCTAACTGTTCAAGATGATGGTATTAGGGCGATATGGTAGTGGGAAAACTCCAGGGATTACAACGATGAAACATACACACACATACACACACACACACACACACACAAACAATTAAAACATTTTAAAAGGAAAATAATGCAGAGAGGGAGGTATGGAAGGACAACACTCAGGCTGGACCACTAGCTCAGGGTGAAATGAAACAAAAGAGCTGCTTGTTCACTGGACCAAAGGCAGCTGGGTCTTCAGGGACACGGTCCCATATACAGCAGCCATCCTGGCATCAGGCTATGAAAACCTGTACTACTCTTGAACCTTACGGCAGCCTCAGCTCCATTCTGCTCCATCACAGCTGTGCTTCAAGCTCAAGATGCCAACCGATCCTGTGGGAGCTCCCAGAGACCCCCTCTCAGCACCAAGGGCCAGCTGCCATATCAGCTTGCTTGGAAAAAGGACTTGGGTGCTTGTTTTGAAAAACCAATTAGATGACCCTGCTTTCAGCCATATTTCACCATGTTTTCAGAATGAAGAAACTAAGACTAGATGAGTCTTTAAGGTCATAGTGTTAGAATGGGTGGAAGCCAGGAGAAAACCAGCTGCTAATATTTTAATAACTTTTATTCCCTGCCCCATTGCTGGTCCTAAAGGCAATACATTCTTATTGTGAAAAACATAAAGTAATAAAATAACAAAATGAAAGTCACCCATAACCCTCTAACCAGAGAGGAATAAATATTTTGTGTATTTCTTTCTAGTTCTTTTAATTAATTTACCTGTGTATGTATCCACTTATAAAGGTGAGATTATATTTAGCATATTGTTGGAATTTTTTCTAAATCTTGACTTTATGTAATGACAATTTCTGTCTAGTCATTATCTATTCTTGAGAAACTGATTCCATGTGTTACATGGCAATACCCTATATGACTACCCCAAGGTGTATTCAATTATTTTTCTATTCTTGGACATGTAAGGTGCTTTCCACTTTGGGGTATTTATCAATGACTTGAAAAGAAATGTTTCCTAATATAAACTTTGGGGGCCCTGATACTAAATTTTGTGATCTCAAAGAGATAGCAGTGGACATAAAGTTTCAATAAGGAAAAAATAACACATACTTGGGAAACCATCATGACATGTAATATTGACAGAGGAGACCTCAGCAGTGTCAATGGGTAGTGAGATGAATGTAACTTAGAGGGGCTAGTAAGGTTTCATCGAGAAAATGACAGTGCATTCAGAATAGGGGTCAGTAAACTTTCTCCCTAAAGAGCCAGATAATATCATTTTAGGCTTTGCAAACCAAATGGTCTCTGTTACACTACTCCATCATCACAGCACAAAAGCAGTGAGAGACACTACAGAAATGATAGGAATTTCTATGTTCCAGTGCAGGTTTATTCATTAAAAACAGACTGTGAGTAGCAACATGGGAATGTTAGGGATTAACAGGTGACTAGCATAGGTTGGGATCTAAACACCAGGCTAACATCTACAGATTTTGTTCTGCCATACTTGGAGAATCTGTTCATTTTCATAGAACCATTTCTAATGAATGTAGACCCACAGAGCTCCCAGAATGACAGTTCTCTAAGAAATAATGAAAGGGTTCCAAACTTAGTGATGCTGATTTTGACTCCATCTCTACTTAACTGTTTTCTTGCTTGCCTCCATTACCATCCTATAATTCACTCCAGCTTTATATAAATGGAAGATGCCAGCAAGTATCCAGTTGAAAAAACAGGACTGGGACAGAAGATGGGGAAGGAACGCTTAGTGACTGCTTCTTTGTTGGAGCCTGAATCTTACTGGACTTGATGGAGCTCAAAGGAGAGCAGCTGGCCATGCAGGTGTGTGAAGTCAGCTGCCTGCCCAGCCTGTGGAATAGGCCTCCCCTGGGTATGACTCCAAATGCATCCCTCCATCTGGAATCTGCACAAACCACCCCTGCATGGTCTTCAGTTCTTCCTCTTCCTATAACTCTAACTTCGATGTGAGGCCCTCAAAAGCGATCTCCCCCAGGAAGTAATGTCTGCATCATCTGGAACCTTGCCAGAAGTGAAAAGTCTCAGCTTCACCCAGACCTACTAAATCAGAAATTCTTGGGAAATAAATTGGGGGGAGGTGCAGGAAAGGATAACCAGCTTGTTTTAATAAGCCCCCCAGGTGATTATATGCACTCAAGTTTGGTAACCACGACCTAATATGCCTTTTGCCTCCCATCCCCTATAGGACTCCATCAAGGGCTAAACATGTGTTACTAAGCATTTTATGCAAAGTACTCCTTTGAATCATCCCCTAAACTAGTTAGTATCACCACTTAGAGTGCAGACAGTGAGGCTGTGGCATGTAAAGAAATGTGATTTGAATCTGAAGTCTTCTTAATTCCAAAGCCCACAGCAGGGGCCACTATGCTCCAGGATCTTCTCTATACCTAGGGCTAGGAGATCCATGGAAGAGGATTTCTCCAAAGAAACACATGATGTACATCACAAACCACTGCCTCTGTGCCAGATCATATCTTCTGTACCACAAGTTATTAAACTCCAGCCTGGACTAAGTGTAGTGCATGGGTAACTTGCCTTAGCATTTACAGAGCAAGAAAACACTGACTTAGGATGACAGTGTTCCTAGTTTCAGAGCCACTATTGCTCAGTACTGTAAAACTTCACAAAAGAACACGTTTGGCTCAAGTAAACTTTATAGAGGTGACTTTATAGAGGAGGTAGAAGTTAAATTGAGCTGAGCCACACATGTGTGTGAAAGCAGAAAGCAACAGCCTGGACAAAGGTGAGTAAATTTAATTGAGCTGGAGTGGGGGCAGGGAAGGTTGTAGGGATTCAGCTGCTGTGATCCCATATGTACTATGCAAGGATAAGGTGCTGAGTCAACTCTAAGGCCTCCCATGGCTCTGACACCCACAAGAAAAAACCCTCTCCAGATGCTCTAGGTTTGAATTCTATTTCTCCCCTGAATTGTCCATTTGGCCTCGGGCAAGTCCCTTACCCTTTCTGAGGCTCCATTCCCCATCAGCTCAAAATACAATCAGTGAATTGCAAACATTTTTTTAAGTTGCAGAAGCATTTATTTAAATAATATCTTAACACTGAACTCCTGCCCAGGGTATAAATAAAAATTTATAGTTGTCCTGGTTGATTGGAGGTGGGGGAGGACAGGGCTGACAAGACTCGGACCCTCCCAAATGCCTGGCTACACTTAACCACATCAAACAGAGGCAGCAGAACCCCCCCCACACACACACACACTCCAGCCCCATTACCATCTGACACACCCTGTAACTCTCCCCTTATTCTTGCAGCCACAGCTGCTTTCTTACTCTTCCTCAAACACACCAGTCACATGCCCCCTCGAGCCTTTGCAGGCTATTCCCTTGGCAGCATTTACAGAGTAAATGCTTCTTCCTCTAGACACCTTTACCTCCTTTGACTCTCTGCTCAATGAAGTCTAATGCACCCCTATTTTGAATCCCAAGTCTGTTCATACACTAACTTCCTACCCCCTCCCTGTGCTCCACTGGTTTTCCTTTTCCCCAACCCTGTCACGTTCTAACTTCACATCTATTTTTCATGGTGCACACTGCCTACAGCCGCTACCCCTCTGGAACAGGGGGCTCCCTGCGAGCAGATATCTGTCTTTTTTGGTTGCCAGCAGGTCTGAATGCTGGCACAGTGCTTCGGAGCGTGGCAGCAGTGGTTGGTACCTGGTAGACCCTCACTGTTTCTAAGTTGTCTCCTTTTGCCTCCATTGTCTCCAGCCCCATGTACCTCATCTGGAACAGAGCCAGAGTCCAAAGGACACACAAGCTAACTCATCTGTCTGACCCCCTGAGGCACAGAGCACAGCCCCCCAATGCTACCGCCCATGTGCTGTAGTTACAGTGAACGAGGAAAAATGGGGTGGGCATGGGAAGAGTGACTGCAGAAAAGGAAGGGAGGGGGGGAGAGAGGAGAGACTCTACTGCAGGTGGTGTAGATGGCATCTAAAGTCTGAGCAATCCCCAGAGCACCTCCTGTAACCTAAATAGGAATAGGACATGAGCTCAGCACCTACTAGAAGCCAGTTCTGGAATTGGCTGTCTCATTTATCCTCCTGACAAAGCTGGGATACTCAAGGAGCTAAACCCCAGGACATGACGTCAGCTGCCCAAGATTTCCCAGCTAGTGAGGGAGTGCCTCGGCTTCAGATCCAGGCCATCTGGCTCCCAAGTCTCGCTCTTCCCCCTCCCAGTGTTACCCAACACAACATGTGCACACTGGAGAGAGAAAGAGAGAGCTGAGTGTTTCCCTGGGGGATAGGGCAGAAGCTGAGGAAACCATGGGATGAAGTTTTGCTTTCCCTGCCTCATTTGTCTGCTGGAGCCCCAGACCCAAGGTCTGCAGTTACAGAAATCTCTGGCCCTGGGCACTTCTCCTGGGAGTTCTGAAAGTAGCCTGTGCTCCTGCTCCCTGCGCTCAGCCCCCATCAAAACCAAGGGGACTGTTTGCCCACGTCATACCCTTTCCCTCAGGCACCCGCAGAGGCTGTGAAGCCTGAGACGAAATGTTTTGTCTGGCTAAGCTTCGAACTGATTGAAAGTCTTCAGAACCTGCGCTTCTCCTGGCACTGCTCTTCCTGGAAACGGTTGCCATGGAACACAGCGATGCAGCCTTCACTGTCAGAACTAATGAAAGTCGGAGAGCTATTAGGGGAAGGATTTTTTTCCTCCCTCCCCCTTGTGCATAATTCCACTCTTCCAGTGAGGTGTCTGTATTTCTGTTCTGTTTATGAGATGTTAATTGCATCCTCATTGTAATTCCTTGCCGACCACCATCACCTCCTTTTGAGCTTCAGCCCCTGAAGCAGCCTTTTTGAGATAATGAAGCTAAGTGACTAGAGGGAGGGCGCCCCAGCCTCTGTCTGCAGTGATCTTCCCTGTTACACATCTGATCGGGCCATGCCGCTGCTGAAAGTCCCCTGTGGCTCCCAGGGACCTCAAGTCACAGCACTTAAGGACTCTCCTGCCTCCATGGCATCCAGACTTAGAGCCACAAAGGTTCAGCTCTTCTCCACCAGGACACACTTACATCTCATTGTTGATGCCCACTGTCTTCTGTCTATAGTGCTTTCCCATCCCTTTCCCTCTCACTAGTTTTTCAGAGTTCCACACATGGGCCTCGTTATGTGAAGCCCCCCATTCCTTTTTCAGGCACTCCTACAACTCTTCTCTGTTCCCTACATGATACAAATCCCAACAGGTTTAGGGCCAGGCTATCTTCCTCTTCTAGAAAGTGAGGTCCTTTAAAGCAGAGCCAGGCTCTGATCCAGCCCCAAATTTCCAGAGCCTAGCACTGTGTCTGGCACTCAGTAAGATTCCATGATGCTGTTGTTTTTTCTTGCCATTCTACTCATTCATTCTGGGGAAGGTCAGCACAGCTGAGCCCATGAGGGATGAACAAACACACCTGTGAATCACAGTGTAGATGGCACCCAGCCATTACTGCCCAGTGACAGAGTATGAAGAAAAAGCCAGGTCTGGAGCCCTAGGAGCTCATTCTGGCTGGTATTTATAGCAAGTAATTAGCTCCCTTCCCTAGCACCCCTGGAGGATTTGGGAGACAATCTCAAAAGCAGAAATGAGGAAAGTCATGTGAAAGAATTGCCATAGAAACCTGGGAAGGGGCTAGGAGCCAGGGGAAGGAAGAGTACCCCCTGTAGTGGAGGTACCTCTCACCTGTAAGTGGAGGGGCTTGTTGTTCGGGGGAAGGAAGGAAGGAAGGAAGGAAGGAAGGAAGGAAGGAAGGAAGGAAGGAAGGAAGGAAGGAAGGAAGGAAGGAAGGGAAGGAAGGAGGGAAGAAAGGAAGGGCAGTCACTGAACTCCCTTCTTCAGGCCTGAGGCAGCCCTACTCCCCTTCAGTCCAGCCTTAAAAGGATCTATCTCTTTGCTGCCTGGGAGGTGCTGGCTCTGCAAAAGGTTCCAACTCACTGAGCAGGTTGTTCCTCAAGTTCTTTTCGTCTGGACTCATGTAGAAGTTCACTTTCTCCCCAGTCATTGCAGCTACCTGGGCTGCCTAACCAGACTTGGTTAAGGCAGCTGGTAATTTTCCCAACCTGGGGTAAGGTAAGGGAGTGAAGATAGTTACTCAGAATACCTTTTTATCTCAGGGTCCTTAGCACCCCTCACCTGGACTCTTGTACCTCTCCTAACAGCTAACACAGTGTGAGTCCCTACCTTCCTTCAGTTCATTCTCCCTGTTTCCGCCAGGGTGATATTTCGAAAATGTAATTCTGATCATGTCACTTTCCTACTCAAAATTCTCCAGCAGGTCCCTGTGGTTTTCAGGATAGAAATTCTTACCACTTTGCATGGAATACAGGCTCCATCATGCTTTGGCTTTCTCGCCACTTCCCACTCCCTCCTGCCATACCCAGCCCATGTAATTTTCATCTCAGTCATACTAAGCAGTGTGATTTTCCAAATGCTCAGCTTTCTCTTGCCTCTGGGTCTTTGTCCATGTTGCTATCACTGCCTAAAATGTTCATTCCATCCTCCCTTTCTCTTCCCCCTTCCCCCCTTCAAACTCTTCCTCATCTTTTCAGTCTGAACGCCAGGACTACTCAGAGAAACCTTACCATATTTCTTGGTAGAACAGGAGTCTCTCCTGCTGACGCAGTGGGTCTCCTAGCCCCATAGAGACAATCTCATGACCAATCAGCATCACGAGACTTCCTATTGGTCTCTCCAACTCTCTGTCCTTATAGGTAGGGCCATGCTTCATTCTTTGATGCCAAATAGGTCACTGAAATAGCACAGATTTGGGACTAAGGTAAGGAGAATGAGGCACATGGAAGGCAGAATTGAAGGAAATTCTCTCAGGGTTGTGCAAGCAGATTGGTTATGAATGGTCCTAAGAGATTTTCCACACTTTCTCTTCTACTTGTCAATTACCTCCAGTAGTTGGGTGTAACTGGGTGACAGAGAGGGTGTCATTCATTTTTAAGAGCAATAGGAGAGGCTGCACTTTTCTGAAAAACCCTGATCCCTGACTCCATCCAGAACTAAAGGATCTTCCTCTCCACCAGAATTTCCCAGGGCAAGATAGCTAAGGCTTATCCTTATCCAAAGGCATTATCAGGAAATCCTGAGTTGATGATGGATTTTGCATTTTGCACTAAAATGGGCACTATAAATACTGTCCATGTCCATCCATAAAAGGGTTGCTAGAGTTTGCTATATTCTAGAGTTAACCAACTAGCTTTCCAGCATTTGCTAAGGTAGTCCCTAAAAGGGACAATTAACTGCACTTGACAGGAGAGGAAATACCTAGGCTACATCTCTGTGTACATCTTTCTCTTATTCTCAGCAGGATACCACACATGACTACTCTGCATGCTCACCATTCCACTCCAGGGGGTGCCACTCATGTGGACTGCAACATCAGGGCTAGCAACTTGGTGGCCCTGTGCACACCATCTGCCCAGCTTTCCTGGCACTACACTCAAAACACTCTCCAGACCTCCTCTCCAACAGCTCCAGTAAATGAGAAGGGGGAATAATAATGTTGCAAGTTGGCTCCAGAGACCACTAATAGTCAGCTTCGACCACATTCCAAGTGGATGACTTTGACCAAGCGGCTTGAGTCCTCTTCGTGAAACTGAAGGCCTGAATTAGGAATTTAGCCTGAGAGGGACATGTGGTGCACCCTCTTGAGCTGAGCTGGGAGTTCTTGCTTCATGGGAAGCAAAAGGAGATGATGAGATTCATGTATCAGGAAATGTGGGTACCTTAGGGCCCAGCCACTCCAACCCCTTCTTTTTCAGATATGGGAACCAAATTAGAGTGATGGATACCTGTTGGGTATCATTGAAAGTGCTGGCATAAAGCAGACCCTCTGTGGCTAGGCCAGAGCTCCTCTAAGTATGCAGCTATTTCCCTTCAGTGATGGCAGTGATGGAGAGGGGCTGGCTGACAGATCTCATATATCTTTATTCAGATTTAGCTAAAAGAAACACATATTCTTTAATTCCTGCTCACTGAAGTTTCCACCAACCCCAAAGTGAAATGTCCCACCACCCCCATTCTATCCCACTGCCAACCAATAAAAAGGGCCCAAGAATATTTTCTCAGTTCCTGTACCTAAGGAAGGCTTTCCCTGGTCCTGAGGGGAATCTACCTGAATAGCTGGTGTGAAGGAGGAAAGACATGTGTTCTAGAGCAAAGCTTCTCGAAGTGTGGTCCAGGCACACTTCCAGGCACCAAAACACTCTTAATATAAAAATCCATTTTTTTTTTCAATGTACTCCATTCCTACTAAACAGAGCCCAGGGGTGGGGGAATTTTTGTTGATGCACAATAAAGTTTGAAAGCCAGTACCCAGGTCTTGCAGTGGAAGACAGGATTTATAGGGTATTGTGTATTTACTTAAATACTGTGCTGGGCTCTGTATGTGTACATTCCCTAGAAATGACAGAAGAGACACAAGCAAGACACTTCTCTCTCTCACTATGGACCAGTGGACAGTGCTGAGATTTGCACCAGGAACCCACCACATCAAAAGGGGGGGATGCATCCTTTTTTCCCACTCAGGTTCTGACTCTCAGTCCTCAAGTTCAGCACTCCACTCATCAGGATTTGCTATCTCTTTCTACCTAAATTTGACCCTGGTTCTCAAACCTTCTTGAATCTGAATATTTCTGCTTTTTGGTGCTGTCACTTACTAGCTCTGTGATCACTGATAGCTTATTTTATCTCTATAGTTCTCTGCATTCTTTTATATAATGAGGGAGAATAGCTCCTTGGTGGTAGTGGATACTAGAATTAATCATAGGAGTTCAAAAAAATAAGTTCTCTGCCTTACTTAACCCCACTCTCAATATGCTTAAATAATTCCAGCAGTTTTTGGCTCTCATCTGCATCTCTGTGTCCCAAAGTATTCAAGTTAACCCCTTATCACACCCAGCTCAAGCTTAGCTTGAGCCTTTGTTCAAACTATACCTTCCGCCAAAGATGTCCAAACATACTTTCACCTGTCAACACAGTTTCTACTGTGTTTAAATATTATGTGCAAATTCTTCTAGAATCTTCTTGAGATCCAGACCAAGAGACTACCCTGCCCTCTCTGCTTCTCCTCAGCACCCCCTCTCCCTTCCCCCCACTGCCCAGAACTGAGGATGATGTCAGAGTCAGTCAGAATGTGACCTGTAGGCAGGGGTTTTCATGTATACAATTTTTTTATCCCCCTCCCCTAAGTACACAATTTTTTAAATTGAGGATAAGCATCAGGTCACCTAATTTTATTTTTCCAGGCAAGGACATAGTTTTAAAGTCTGCCTTCTAGTCCCATCTTCATATCACAAAATAATGGCATTATAATACTGAAAAAGCACTAAGGAAGCAATCTCACACAAAAGGAGTATCCTTGAAGAGAAACAAATTTAGTTTTGGAAAAGTTTATCTTTTTCTCCTTTTATCTTGGGTTGATGAAAATGTGGCCACAGGCCAGGTCCTGAACAAATGCTGGGGTGTCTCTCACTCAGCTCTGTCACCTGCCCCTTGCAACACAGGGACCACATTATCAGTTCCTCCAATTCCTAAGCACTGGCTGTATAACAGGTCTTGTACAAAACACTGCATGCACTAGCTCACTAAATCTTGTTCCATTATCATTACTGCTACTATTTTTTAGGTGAGTCTAGAAAAAGCTAAGCAGTCAGTCCAGATCAGGATGGTTTGAACTGGTTTTCTAATACAAGACATTTTTACTTAATTTTTCTCTTATTATTTTTAAAATTAATTTATTTATACATATGTTTCACATCTTTGTTTTCCCCAGGGATCATCTACCTCCTTCCCTCCCTGACCATTCCTTCCCATCTCCTTCCCCCCCCCCCCATTTTGACCTCAAAACACTGTGCTTCTTCTTGGGGTCTTTTCCCCTACAGTATGAAGGATTTTTAAAGGCTACATGCTTCTTTTTCTCCCCATTGTTCAAACTCATCATATGTTCATACTCATCATTATTCATACTCATCAATAAGTTCATACTCATTCATTGATTCAATGTTTTTGAAGTGCCTGCTTTCTCTAGGCACTGTCTTAAGTGCTGGAATTCAGTGACAAGAACAGACGCCATCCCTGCCCTCATGCAGGGTACACTATGACAGGAATGGATATGCCAAGTAGTGAGCAGTGGTGTGATAACTTGTTAGTAGCTTTGCCACTCAATTCCAAGGACTTTGCAAAGACCAAGGTGACAGCCAGGTGTGTACAGATGCATGCTTGGGGCCTCACAGGGCTGGGTAATTATGATTCCCTTAAACTGTCTGCCTGTGCTATGGAATTGATGAGCCAAAGGCTCTTTTCAGACTGACAAGCCCCTACATTCTAGCTCTACTTGATTTATTAGAAGAAGGAACTGAATTTAAAAGGGACAGATGCAGTATTGATTCTACACCTTAAAATATGCCTCCCTCAACTTCCTGCTCGCCCTGGGCCCCCAGCCCCCATTTGAAGTAGAGCAGATCACAGCAAATCGCTCTCTTCAATGGCTTGTTTCATCCCCTCAGCTGCACTCTGATCTTACAGCTCTTCAGACCTGCTTTCCCCTTTCTCAGCTTCCCCATGGTTTCCACCTGCCTCTGCCTCACAGCTCCAGGGGAATCTGTCCAAAACACTCTGATGCTCAGTGTTAGAGGTCCCAAAAGTGCTGGCTACAGGGGCAGGCTGGCTCTGCCCTTAACCCCTAGCAGTGCCCAGGCTAGCCCATTACTGCTGTCCCAGATTCTCTGGGACAATGTCCCCACAATTGTCTAACCTCCAAATCCAATGTTCAACCAGCACCATATCTTATGGTCACACTCTATGGCCAGTTTCACAGGACAGACAGAATATATCCAAAATCACTCCGCAGAGTCTAACAGGGCAGTATGGGCACTCCTCGCATGTTAGGGAGGAGAGTTCCTCCTTGTGTTGGACTCTTGAATGACAAGGAAACTTAACATCTCTGCCCTGGAAATAAACCCTAATGTAACAATAGAACTTGTCTCCACACATTTCAAAGGCCCTGTAGGAAGAGAGAGTCCACTGAGAAACATGGTGCCTATTCTGTTTCCAAGTAAAGTGACTTATCCAAGGTCATACTGTAAGTCAGCTGCAGACCTGGAATTCTGATGGGTGAAAAGCTGCAGGGTATAAGAGGAGGCACACTGAAATCAGAATAGGGCCTTCTGACAACTATGCAGGTGTGATGAGGGGCAAGAAGATACTGCAGAGAGTAAAGGTACACTAAGCGTTCAGTCTCCTTTCTACCAAGGACACCTCCTTGCTTAGCTCAGTTCAGTTTATGCCTTGGAGGAGTTTGCATTTTGTTTCTTTATAAGGTGACACAGCCAGGAGGGGACAGTAGTGTATAAGCCAGGCTGACACACATACCAAACTCTGGCTACCTCCTACAGATCCTGATATATACTCCCACCAGGCTGCAGTTCCAGCATACTCTGCCTGAGAGAGCATAGGCTCTCCATACAAGTGTAGGACTTGGCTGCCTAATCCAGGCTAGAAGTACTTCGGATTCAGTTTGCAGATGTTGGCATCTCTCTAGATTAGAGGGGAAGATACAGGCTATATTTTCTCCAAAGAAGCAAAAGCAATTTGTTTGGAAACACTGGACTAGAAGCCAGGATCTTGGGTTGCTGCATTGGCCTGCCTGGCACCCTCAACTTGCTCCTTAGTTCTAACTAAGGACAGGCATGCAGATGACTTGATTCTTAAAAATACTCTACCCAAGCATGGTCTATGGTGTAATACTAACCGAGGACCAAGACTTCCTTAGTAAACAATCACCCGGCCCTTGCCCCGACAGCAGTCCCAAAACAGACCTGACACAGAGGCTACCTTTCTTGTGCCTGGGTTTGTCTTTTCACATAGCCCAATGAGCTGTAACTCCTTAGAGACTGCTGGGGACTCAGCAGCCCACATCCAGTGGAGAGGTTTATGAAGAAAAAAGGGTCTGGTTGGCCCAAGCTTGCTGGCCCATGCAATCCCCAAGCCCCTGGCTGTTGAAGACTAGAGTTGATGCCTGGATGAGTCAGGTCCCCGAAGTTGGGGTTGAAGCCCACATACTGAAGTGACAAAAATTAGGGGTAGCCTGTCATCTCCACATTAAGCCTCTGAGAACTGGGAAAAGAGATCCCAACAGTCTGCTACCCGGGGACTTTCCCCTTGTGTTCTGTGGAGAAGGGTCAACAAACAGACTTAGAGACTCTTCACCACCTGCAGTGAAAAGCATCCTGAAAAGAAGCAAGTGAGGGAAGGAGCAGAGCAAAACAGGCTCCAGAACATTCTCTGAAGCCACATCACTGTTGCATCAAAAAGTGGACAAAGTTAAAACTCATCATGAATTTTCCAATCCACATCCAAAAGGGAGTTTGAGGTCAGATGGACAAAGACTGGAATCCCAATTCCATTGCTCATTACCTCTGGGATCTCAAGCAAGATATTTGGATCTGTTTCCTCATCTGTAAAGACCACAGCAGTGCACCACTTGTTTGAATGTAGAGAAAGCACATTTGAAGTTTCATTTCCCAACTTCCATGGGTAGAAAGTTGGGAGCAGCACAGGTTATTCTGCAGTTGTGGGCTTTGTGGGGGGAGAAAAGAGAATGAAGACACAATTCAGAAAGGAGTTGTGGATAGGTCCACCAGGGATGGCAGTGTCTCCTGACACCATGGTCCCAGAAATGAGATGATACCACATTCAGTAAGCAAAGACATTAAACCTTTAAGCAACATAAAGGACAATGTCTCAGGCAAAAGATTGAGCAGGTCAAGGTCAGCAGGAGCAGACCACCACAGAGCAGAGGACAGCCAGAGAGTACACAATGGCTGGGACATGGCAGTGCTAGCATGGGGAGGCACTACTGGGTAGAACTGGGACCCCAGCTTCCTTAAAGACAAGACAGCTTTTCCATACAGGGACTTCAGCATACTGTAAGAGTGCCTGGAAGTGTGTAATGACATCCTACTATAATCTTTACTTGGAAAGGCATTGCCTTGCCCCAGGGGAGGGCTGGACAGGGTGACAGAGACTGATTCATTTGATTGGACCATCTATCTGTTGACCTATAAAGGTCATCTGGTTTTGCATCTCTGAGCAAGACTTCAAAAAAGACCCAACTCTGATACCTTAGTAATCAGTGGCAGATTCTCCTCTCTTAATCTACATCACTGGCCTCACTACAGTTTTTTTTAAACAAACTTTATTATGCAATATTTGAGACACAGTTTTGAAAGGTGTATAATAACATAGCAAGCAGTCATTTAGCTACCACTTGGGTTAGGAAATGAGATGCTACTAAAGCAGCTGAAAGCTCCCCAACACTCTGCAACTCTTTATGGCCACACACTCCCCCATACCTAAGTCACAGGCATCTGGAATTTAGATTTTATCATTCCTAGGAGTGACTTTATACTTTTACTACATATTTATTTATCCCTGAACAACATGTCGAATCAGTTTGCATGTTTTCAAACTTTATATAAATGATATCGTAAAACACCATCTCTGTAGTTTGCTATTTTTCATTCAATATTATTTTGTGTGATTCATTCATGTTAACATATGTAGCTCTGGTTTATTACTTTTCTCTGTGGAAACTTATTATTTGAGAACATCACAATTTATTTGTTCATTTCTGTTAACAAACAGCAGATTTTCTACCCAAAGTGTTTCTCTTACAAAGGGTTGCTGGGAATGTTCCCTGCCTCGACTCCACATGCTGAAAAATCACCATTCTTCCCAACCACCTCTTCATCACTTGACTTTCTAGCACATATCTTCCCCAGGCTCCTGCCCCCAAGGTACTATGCTGAGCTTGGTGGTTAGAGTCCTGTGTCTGACCAGTCCCTTGTTTCCCTAAACTAATTTTGGATGCACCACCTTGACTTTGTCCCTGATGTACCTCTAGAACTCTTCCTGCTAGCCTCCATCCTCAGACAGAACATTCCTTTTGACTCCCCTCCCCCCCCACACACACAGCCTCACACAAGCTTATGAAAGCTGTCCAAGCTGCACTGGCTCAGAGTTGCTCCTCTTGGATTCTCAGGGCAGGAGTGAGGTCTGATTCATTCAGTGTTAAAGCCTTACCTAGCTGAGGACAGGATCTGGAACATTATATACTATACTTTAAAGAGTGTTGGCTAGACAAGTGCATGAACCATTGCTTCATGGAAGCAATGGGAGATCAGATAATCAGGATCCTTTATACACTTACCTTTACCAAAATATCACCATAGCCCCAAATATAGGTCAACAGCAATCCCATAGGGTTGCTGAACCATTGGCTGAGAACTGCCTCTAGTAATCAGTGAGTCTTCTCAATGAAGTAAAGGTATCCAATTTGCCCACACATGATAACCCAGGGATTCCATTATTTGGGGTGCATGAGAGAGGTCTCCTGCCATTGGTTGTTCAGAAACATTCTTAATGTGCTCAGCTGAGTGCTGAGTGAATGAGTGATCAGCTTTCCTCCCCCAGCGAGGTCACTATTTGATGTAAAGCACATTCTATAGTTGACTCATCTCAGTGACGCTGCTCTGCAGAGCAGGTACAACAGGGAGAAGAAGAACAAAGCACAAAGGGCACTTGAGAAAAGGAGGAACAAGGAGAGAAAAAAATCTGGGTTTTGCTGGGAGGCAAATGGGGCTGAGACGCAGTCAGTCATGAGAAACCAAGGACACTCTAGTCAAATAGCAGATGGCAGTGGAACAATGGCTCACCAAGTATGGAGAAAGGGGGCCACTGCAACCTTGGTTAGGTCACTGAGTCTCATCTGACATAAACAGACATTCATCTCGAGTCAACAATGGCCAGCGACCATATGTATGCAGCAACCATATGACTGAATCAGGGAGTATCCACACAGACTTCAAAGCCAGGAAGGTTACTTCCTACACTGACATGTCTAACCACTATCCTACACTGCCTTCTCACTAGGCATGTGATTTAACATGGTGCTCACAACATCCCAGATAGAGGGAGAAGCCGAGACACAAAGACACACACTGAGTGGGGATGCTGCAATTTGAACTCATGGAGGCCAGCTCAGCCTCAGTAAAGTTAATTACTCAGAATTGGGAAACAATTGCTAAAGCTAAGGTACCTAAGCTCACCCTTGTGAATGATCTACAAAGTCCATGAATTAAGGCCCATCACAATGGAATCCCTTCACCTGCCCATTTTATAACAAGGCACATTCCAGGAAGTATGGTGTCATCAAAGTCATGCATTAGTAACTTAATTTAATAAATATTAATTCTCTGCTGTGTGTGAAGTACTATTCTAGACTCCACAAATGCAGAGAACAAACCAGCACAGAGTCCTTGCATGAGAGGCGCTCAGGCCAGAATATGCAAGGTTCACAGTTGAATGCTCAGTCATGTGCAATGAGTACAATGGGGAAATTTCCCAGAGAAAAACATACCTGAATTTTCAGGGTCCACCTCTGTGGCCTTGAACAACTCATAACCCATGTCCTACCTCTGGGTCTTCAGTTTTCTCATAGATAGAATGGGCCCACAATGTAGCATGATCTTTTGATTCCTCTGAAGCTGCTGTTCTCTTGTTCTAGCTCTGGGACTCTTTGATAATGAGAGTGATTAACCCTGAGTACCCTTGCAGGACAAGAGTTTAGATGTCACCAAGTAGATGGAATTCTGGAGCTTCAGGAGGCACAGTGGACAAGACCTGCCTGGGTCAGGGATTCCAAGCTGTCAGTCTCCTCAGCATGGGTCTACTCTTCTCTTGGTCTTTTTACAGGGACCTGGGCTTTGAAGCTGACAGAGCCATCAAAGGCAGGCTGGTGGCTGCATTATAAAAGAGTTGTATTCCCTCTTGTTGATAAATAAATCCTCTTTCTCCTAAATTGCCAAGCTGGCGTGTTTTATTGTAAGTGGTTTGCACTCAGTGGAGAGCTGGGACTGGCAATTCTACATCTTTCATCTCTGCAATATTAATTAGTTTTCCATGATGCTTTACTTTAATCACAAAAAAACGAGATCAGTGGGAACCAGTCAAGGAAGAGTTGAGGAAAGGGAACAAACCAGATACAGTTATTCAGATAATGGGGGGGGGGCAGTAGTTAAAGACAGAGAGGAAGTCATGAGAGTGAAAGCCCAGCTGGCAGGTAAGAAAGGGAGCTGAGATTTCATAAACAGGTGCTATGTGTGGGGAATGACACTTAGATCTTTGCTTGCACTTTACAGGCAGCTCTTGAACCACTCTGCATTTACCACTCTCCTTTTAAAGAGAAGAAAGCTGAAACTCAAAAAACAGTGGGTGTCTTTCTCAAGGTTCATATCCTAATGTGTGGCATATCCAGGGTTTGAGCCCTAGTTTTTTTACTCCATGAATCTCTTCCAAATATATCTTCTCAACTTTCTACAAATATTTCCCCCAGCAATGGCTGGCCCAGGCACAGTACCAGATGTGTGCAGTCCCCAACCCTCAGAACACACGAGGAGGGTATTTGACTCAATCTTCATTAAAAGGGCACCATTACATTCATGTTTTGGAAAATCCATGTTCTGGAGTGCAGAGACTCAATTTCAAAAAGGCCATGACTATTGTAGTTGTCCAGGTGGGAGAGGTTGGGGACCCAGACTTGGCAGGGTGGTGGTTATCTAAGTAGAGCGAGATAACCCCAGAACTTCATGCAAACTCTCTAAACTCATCCTCTCTTGGAAGCTCATTTTGGACAAGGCTAGTTGAAAGGAGAATGAAAATGTCCACCTAAGAACCAGAAGAAGAAATTTAGATAGGACAGTATGGAAGAAGATGTGACAGTTATTTTCTGCTCTTGATTACTAAACAAACATATAACAAGAGTTCAAGGAATGCCAAGCAGTCTTTCAGATGCTAAAGGATGTCTCTGACTTCAACCTTCCTGCAGCCTGGTGAGGAAAGGGAGTCATGTCTTCCTAAGAATACACCCAGAATTGAACATCTGTGAGGCCTGGATAGGAGTGGGGTACAGGAAGCACAGGTTAAGTTCATTACATTGGTAGTGGGAGGTGATTGGGAAAGAAAAAGGAAGGATTATTTACTACCTCATGTTGTACATGTTATGGATTGTATTGTGTTTCCCAAGTGGATATATTGAGCCCTAACCTGCTATAAGTCAGAATGATCTTACTGGGAAACAGGGTCATGGGAGGTATGGTTTGCTAAGATAGTAAGGTCAGACTGGAGTAGGGTGGACCCCCTAGTCGAAATGACACATATTTCCATAAGAGAGAAAAGGGTTCATGTAAACACATGGTAGAGACAAGAGTCATGCTTTCACAAGCAAAAAGCATCCATGCTACCAGAAGCTGGAAGTGATAGTAAAGGACAGTCCCCCATAGGCTATGGAAGGAGCATGGCCTTGCTAACACCTTGATTTCAGACTGCTAGTCTCCAGATCTGTGATGGAATAAATTGCACTGTAAGGCAACCCAATTTGTAGAATTTATACGCTATCTTATCCCCCAAACTGCACAAGATGTCACTTTCAGTTCCATTTTACAGATCAGAAATCTGAGGCTCTGGGATTCATTTGTGCAGATCATCCACTGTAGAGGTGACTCCAGAGGTGAATTTCAAAGGATGTACAGGAAATAGAAGTCACTACATCTGATCAGGCAGTGAGAAGGAGAGCTTTTCTCCATGATGTCATGCTCTGCTTTATTCCCCAAGAGAAATGAGTGCTTACCAGGTGTCAGGTACAGGTTGGAAGCTGAGGAAAAATTGTAGTTGAATTAGACACATTGCCCTTGGAATGTGTCTAGGAATACACAGTCCAATGCAGGAGAAAGAGATATGACCGGACATAGTGAGGGGAGGCCTAACAGCATGTGGCTGTGGAAGCAAAGCAAGTGGATGCATGCCCCCTCCCACTTGTTGACTCCTTGTCTGGAGGTGCCTCAATGGTTAGACACCACTGAACTGACAAGGGCTATAGAAGAAGGAAATTTGGCCACATTTGATGAACACATCATGGTTCAGATGTCAATACAGTAAAGTCTCAATTCAAAAGACAGTGACTACAGCAGTAAAGTGTGGGAATGGGTGTGTTAGAATTAGGGAAACACTGTAATTTTGTCCAGAATGGATATGGAAGATTTCTTAAAGATTGTGACACTGGAGCTCAATGTGGGGGACAAGAGGAGATGTGCCAGGAGAAGAACAATGGAGGGCCAGCCGCTCACAGGCTGGGGATACTTGCTCCCAAGTCCCAAAATATCAGCTCTCCCAAAGCAAGAACTCCTGCTGCTTAGATTTTTATGCTAGTCACCAAATCAGAAGACATAGGAGGTGATTCTGTGCAGACAGGTTTTGACAGCAGGGTGACACAATCAGTGAGGCAGATGTTGCATGCCTTGAGAGTAATGTGGGAATGAACAATGTGATGGAGTCTGACAGGGGAGGATAAGGAGACCTGCTTGAGGAGTGGGAAGGGCAGTGATTGTGGTCTCAGGCTGTGCAGCAGTGGGTTGATGTGGTTGGAGTAAGAAAGAGGAGAAACTGTGGATATCTGACCTTCAGGCCTGGTCAGGCAATGGCTCCAGTGAGTGGAAGCCTGAGGAAATGAAAAAAATTACTTGGAAAGTTGCTATTTGGAAGCTAAATCTTGGACCTTTAAGAAGAGGATGATATTCTGGAGAAAGCTGGAGATTTGCACAAGTTGATTTTGCATCTATATTTGCTGGAAAAGTTTTAAAGTTTCAGAAAAGCTGGAACCTGGAGAAGACTTGGAAAATGTTTCTCTCTGACAAGAGAAGAAGGCTTTCAGGAAAAACTGGACTTTGTGTCAGTTGCCTACCTCAGGTTTAGAGTGGCAGGCACCATCTTTGTCTCTTCGTTTGATTTGAAATTCCTGCTGCAGGCTTGAAGCCAAAGGGAGCCTCCATCTTTGAACACTCTGGACCCACATAGCTTGAAAAACATGGAGCTTTGCTCAGGACTCAGGCTAAGACTGGACTGGGTGTAAGATGACCAAGGGCCTGCTGAGGTCTCAGTGACTTTTGCTTCTTTATTCTTTCTTTCTTTTGTAAATGAAGCTTGTTTTGTTTGCCTTTAACCTGGTTTGTCTTGCAAGGAGCATGTATGGGCAGAAGGATCCCACTGAGGAGTGACAGATTTCAAACTGCAGCTTTTCCCCTTGTAAGTTTAGTTTGCTGGCTTTTGCCTTTGCACCCGATATCAGTTTAATCAGTTCTGACAGAATGAGCTGAGATAGGCTAGTGTTAGATAATCCTTGAAGTGTGGTCACCATTATTTGAGTGTTCATCCTTCATTCATTCAAACAAGTTCCATCCTGGATTGTCTTGTGGGCACAGATAGGTGGATGAGTTCCCCCAAGGACTTGGGTCAACCCAAAGTGAGAGCAGATAATCAATTTCCATAACTGCTATGTGATTATGCTCTAATGGAGGACTCAGGGTTCAAGAGAACAGCAAGCATAGAGGACATGACACCAAGCTGAGATTTAGAAGGTGAGCAGGAGATTCTCACCTCATAGAGGAGGCAGGAGGATGCATTTGAAAGAGTTTGTCACCTTCTGGAGACTATCTGTAGTTCAGTGTGACCTAGTGGGCAGATAGTGCTGGGGTATACAGGGAAGACAAGCTGAAGAGGCACTGGGAGGCCAGTTCATAGTGGCATGCCTTTGAGGAACTTGGATTTGACTAAAAAAGTCATTGGAAATGCTAATTGATTCAAGTTCCCAGATAGTCTCTACCCACTTTGCTAGACTCCTCTGACCAGACCAGAAAATAAGGAACACAGTCCCCACAGGCCTTCAAAGGGTGGAATTCAAAGCAGTGGTAGAAAGAAAGCATGAGTAGCATTACCTTAATCTGACATTTGTCTTCTTTTTTTATCAATTGGTGATTAATAGGTATTGTATTTTCCCCCAATCCATTCTCAAGAGAGGTGTTATAATAACATGTCAGGGAGGTGTGCATAAGCAGCATTATGGAGTCTGGCTTATAATGCAGCTTGTAACAGATGCTAACGCCCTATTATGCATTCCAGCATCATTTATATACGACTCCATGGTACGGCAAGACTCCGCGCATCATAATTCTCCAAAGCAGTTGCTATTAATCACTCATTCATTATTAAAACACATTGTATTCATTTCACTTGGCAATGGGAGCAGGGAAGGCTCTGTTTATCTAGAGAAGTCATCTCCAGACTTTGTCAGTCTCAGCCCTGATGGGCTCCATCTGACGTGTTCTCCAGGACAGCTGAGAGATACTGCAACACAGATGGAGACATGGGATCCATAGATGAAGCAGACCTCATCCAGAAATACAGGCATCTGCTGGAGGCTAAGGGCTTCCAGGCATCAAGAACCTCTTCTCCTGGCTGTCCCCTCTGCCCACTTTCATTCTATGTTGAAAATCCCTCTTCCCTGAAGGAGAACTCTGCTGGATTCTTTTCACCCAGAAGCCAGCTCTGCCCCTGTCGAGGTTCTGTTTCTAAAGACACTTGATCATAAGATGTCTAAGGCCTCAGGACCTCAGAGTCAAATGTCAGAACCCTGGGATAAATTCCCTGTCTCCTAGTATGAGTTGTATGACCTTAGATATGTAATCTAACTCCTTTGCCCATCAGTTTCATCAGCTATACACTGAGGTTGATAATAATAGACTCCACTATTTAGTGAGTTTATTCTGACAAAGTCCTTATAAAGATGACTAAAACACAGCTAACATCAGCCCTTGCTTCTTTTTACGAGAAGTACTCTAACATGTTCTTGATGTCCCCCTCAACTTTTCATAAAGTGGAAGACCTATAGGTGATCCATTCATTCATTCATTCATTCCAAGAACAGTTACTGAACATCCCAAATCTGCCAAGGATTGTCTTGAGTACCAGAGACATAGACATGTAGAAAAGAACCCCCTCCTTCAAGGAGAACACAGTGCTCAGAGCTGAGTTCTGGGAACCCCTCCATGTCTCCCCAAAGTCCCTGCACTGGTTTATGCCTTGCCATTTATGCAGCAGTTTTCTCATGGACCATTTCACTGAATCTGCTGGGAGGGGATCATTCTGACCTCTTTCGAGTCTCAAACACACATGCTCCTCTCCCAATATCAGGCTAGTCCATGATCCCTACCTTGTCATGGACTATCACAGTCTAAAAATGTACAGAAGATAACGGAATGAGTAAGCAGACTATTAGACAGGCCTCAGACCTTCCTCTTGCACCATCCAAGAGTGCCCACTAATCTCAAATCTGATAGTACAATTCCTGGTATTTTTTTTAACATTTACTATAAAAGCACATACCCTTAACAGTCTAGGCAGAATAGTTTCATGAACTCATATGTACCTACTACTCAACTCCAATGATCAATATTCAGTCATTCTTAACTCACCTGCACTGACAGTACACCCTACTCCCTCTCACTCTGTAACTGTATTTTACAATTCTGTTTTAAAATAAACTTTCATATATTTACACATATTTAAATGCATAAATCTTAACTTTATACTTTTAAAAATAGATACATCATGTATCCTTCTTTCTATCAGTATTAGAACACTTTATCTCCATAGATAGTTTCCTTCTTTCCCCAAAGTTCTTCTCTCTTCCACCACACTTGACCCTTAGAAGCCATGATTTTGACATTTTTGCCTTAGATTAAATTTGCTTGTCCTGCAACTTCATACAAAACCTCTGCAAATGTTCAGATCCATACAATTACTAATATATCATTCATATTACAGTGATGTTGGTTTACCTGGAAATATAATTTCCCTCCCCCAGTAAAGGCTCCTGTCTAGTTGTCAAGCACCTTTAGCCTTATATAATATGGAACATTCCCACAACCTTTCCTTACCTTTCATGACAATAACAGTTTGAAGAATACAGCCTTTCTAGTTATTAATAGAAAGCTATACGTTGTAGGTTGTCTGAAATTTGTTTATGATTAAATTAAGGTCATACACTGTCTTCAACACACATCTGGAGACACACAACCTCCATCTGTTCCTGCTGGTGATGTTAATTTTGATCATTCAATCAAGATATTGCTAGATTTTTCAGTGTATTCTCACTGGCTTTTCTCCCTTTCAACTAATAATGAGTATGAGGAAGACACTTAAAAATTATGTAAATACAATTGCTCTTATCAAATCCCCCTAGATTTAATATCCTTTCATGATTTTGCCTGATCTATCTTTATTGTTATACGAAATGTTGATTTCCAAACTCCAGTCCCACTTAACAATCATTTCCCAGCATTCTAACATAAGTAAGAGATTGCCCTTCTCACCCATTCATGAATGCACGTATGTTTGGATCTAATCTACGTATTGAATCTACCTGTCTGCCATCTATCCATCATCCACTATGAATATGGATTCATGTATTTCTATTTTTTCAGGGTTAGCACTCATTTTTCCCCTTAATTATTGTAATTCTTAGATATCTCAAGGTAGGTCAATGAGAGCTCTCTAAAGCTGGTTCTAGTTTATTTATTTTCATTGATATTAAATATCAATGCAGGAATATACCAAAATCTACTCTTTGTGTTGTGCTGTAGATATTCATTTAGGCTGTTTACAATTCCTATGAACAAATAATGCCAAAGTATGAACATCTCCTATATTCACATTTATTCCCGGCCAGAGCTAAATGTAAAATTTCTGATTCTTAGGAAGTAAGACTTATTTATCTTTACATGTAATTATTCACTTACATGCAAAATAGGTAGTTTTGTCAATTTACACTTTTATCAACACACACATATTTGCCAACTGACTGGTTTTAAATAGATTCTCACTGTAGGATAAAACTATTGCTTTTCATGTGTGCATGGCCACTAAGCTATTCTCTTTGGGCACATTTCTAAGTTGAGAAATGAAAACCCAGAAGCATTAAGTGATGTGTCGTAGATCAATGAGCTGTCATTTATTATACACGAATATAAGTATTCTAACATTGAAAGGAATTTTTCTACCTATTTCTCTATCCATATATTTATCTTGATAAAGATTTATGACTAAGCTGATGTGTCAATTTATGTGTATGTGACAGGTGGGATAGTATTTTACAAATTCACGTTTTGATTTGAAGTCTTCAGGATTATTCCTGGATTAATATAACATTCAAAGAAAATCAATATACTCCTTACCCCAATCTCTCCCCCAAGTAAAGTCAAACTGCAATAGGTTAAAATCAAGACCAACCTTAGAAAGAAAGCCTGAGAACTGTTACCAGTCACCTATCTTTTATGGATTTATAGCTTGAACAAATGAACATGGACATCAAATCAGCCTCAACAACCACACCTTCCTCTCCTGGACTAAGACACTACTGAGATCAGGACAGGACTCACATCGATGGCCCAGTCCATACCCAGAAACAACTCCAGGGAAGGTACATTCTAAGAAAAATAGCTTTTCCTTCTGAAGCTCTAGTTACCTATGACCCCCTTGCCTGCTCCCCCAGTCTCACTGCTCCCTCTGCTTCAGCATTGCTCATTAGCCTGGGATCAGCAGCTGTGCCAGCAGCAGGCCAGGCAAAGCCCTGCTGCCCTGGCCTGTGGCTGCAGAGAGCTGTCTGGGGAGGGAGGGCTCAGCTGCCTGAGTGCCAGGCATATGTCAAATCCAATTTGGGAGAAGATCTTGTTAAGCCTCCTTATCTGATGACAAGTCCTCCTTAAAAAAAAAAAAAAATCACCAGTTAAGGTTTTACAATGTCTACATACACCCATGCTCAGGTCAAAAAATGTTTCCTGTCAAGAATACATTCTTTATCATTACTTGCATCATCTGTCACTTGGATTATCCACAGATCAGGGGAATTTGATTAGTCATATAGGACTTACATATAAGCCTTGCTGGCCACTAACTTTTAACGAATCTCTGCCATTCAAAAGCTATGTGACTCATTTTTGTGACCACACAGTCCAGCCTCTTCACAAGTAAAGAGCAGAGAGCTGATTTCTAGTCATCTCTTGTTACCCTTTCAAAGCTATGGCTACCAGAAATAATAAAAACCAATTGCTTGTGAGCTTGTGGTGAAATAGTACTTTCATACATTGCTGGTGACAGCTTAAGTTGTTCTAGCCCTATTGAAAAGAATAGGACTTTTCCTGATCCACAAAAGCATATGTTTTCTGACATTCTGTTTATGAGGTTTTTCAATGAGGCAAGTGGGGCTAAAACTGATTACATATCTATCAGGAAGTAAGCATGTTTATAGTCATTCCACTACTAATTCTGCATATCAATCCTTTGACATATATTCTTATTCCCATTTTGTAGAGGAGAAGGAACAATGGCTAACTTGCCTGATGCTGCAACATTATTTGGAGAGATAACTTGCATGCAAACCCAGCCTGACTGAGTCTGATCCTATTTTTTATTCTATAAAATACTGCTTTGGAAGAAGGAGTTTTATGCATGAACATCTTCTCTGCAGCATTATTCATAATAGCAAAAAGTGAGAAAAAGCAAAGTGGTTCATAATTGGAGAATGTTTTGGCAAATTATGGGAAATTAACCCAATGTATTATTTTGCCATTTTATAAATGATCATTTTAAGGATTATTTCACAATATTGGAAAAAGCATATAATATAACATTTATTCAAGGGAATAGGATACAAAAGTATTCCTACATAATGATTTAACATTAAAATGCATACCCATATGGAAAAAATGCTTATAAGAACTTGAAAATAAACTATTTTTAAAATTTATTAGAAACTTAACATGATAGCTCAAAAAATGCACTATTATATGAAGTTGTATTGAAGAGAGTGACTAGTTTGGGTGCAAAGAATAATATACTCAGAATGGAAAAGGCCATCAAACATCGGCTCTTTCATATTCTAAATCTGTGTAACTGAACAATTTATGTATATTATCTTAGTCTCTTACATTTGTAGCTAGTGATTCTAATTTTAACTTCACGAGGTCATAGTGGAAATTAAATTAAAATGCATGAAAATAAAGAGCCCAACCTGATAAATTCATTAACAAATATTGAAAATCAATTTAAATGATGGTCCTCCAACTTCTACCTCTGAAATTTTTCTGTAGATTTACTGATGCAAGGGAAGTTTTCACTCAACCCCCATGGGCATGCATGCTCCAGAGGGAGGTGGTTAAGTAGGGGAGTTTACTCCCTGCTAGTGTCATTCTCAGCTCAAACCAGCCACAGAGCTAATGCTTCACCAACACTGAATGCATTATATATTAATCCCTGGGCTCTGCAGAGAAGCCAGCCTGTGAAACTAACTCTTCCCTGGTCCTCTGGGTATTTACAAGATAAGACCTTGTTACAAGCTAGCGTGGTTGCTCCCTGAAGCCTCCTGGAATGAATGTCCTCACTTGCTGAGACACTGGACACTCTAGTCTGTAGGGATGTTATGGAAAGATCCCCCTAGCTTCACTATTGCTAAGAGGACAGGAGATTCTTGACAGGTGGGGAGTAATTAATGTTCCTGCAATGGTCTTGCAGCTGGACAGCTGCGTTCTCTCAGCTAGAGGTTGCTCTCTTCATGTCCCTATTTCCCAAATCATGTGTAGGGTCAAGTAGATTGGGGAATAGGAGAGAATTGACATCTACTACACAGAAGCTAAGCAAATGTTGGTTTCCTAATGATGAGGCTGTGCGACAGCCTTATCAGCTGAATCTTCACCTGGGTTTGTGTATAAGGGCTATGATCCCCTGACTGGAACAAGCAATCTCTCTCCATAAGGATGGGCACCCCTGTTTCCAAGGGTGGTCCTGGAGGGTGGAGGATGTTGAAAGAGGTAGAAAATTGGAGGGGTAGAGAGAGAAAAATATTACCAAGTATTACTATCAATCACCACCCACTAGGAAAACACTGTTTTCCCAACTTTTTAAAGCTGAGGAAATTAGTAAAATCAGGGAAGGGGAGGAGGGGTAAGGCACAAGAGATAAAGATGGTCATGGATGACAAGGTGATGAGAGAAGGTTGGGGTAGACAATGAAGTGATATATGTGTGTGTCACATATATGGTCAAATAATCTTTGACAAAGGGGCAAAAAATATACTCTGGAACAAGGATAGCCTCTTCAGTAAATGGTGCTGGGAAAAACTGGATCAAAACATGTAGAAAAATGGACCAGGACAACACCCTCACACCCTGTACAGAAATTAACTCAAAATAGATAAAGGACCTGGAAGTGAGACCTGCAACCATAACCACACATAGAAGAAAACCTGGGCAAAACCCTTCATGAATTTTACCTCAGAAATCGATTTTGGGAAACAACTATGGCCAGCAAAAAAATGAAGGAAATTAAGGAAAACAATAATAATAATAAACAGCTGGGATCAAACTAAAAAGTTTCTGTTCAGCAAAAGAGACAATAAACAAAACAAAAAGAAACCCAACCAACTGGGAGAAAATTTTTGCCCTGCAGACAAGTGACAAGGGTCTGATAACAAAGATCCACAAAGAGCTCCTACAGTTCAACAAAAACAAAGCAAAAAACCCAGGTAAAAAATGGGGAGAAGAACTAAAAAGACACTTCACCAAAAAGGAAATACAAATGGCTAATAGGCATATGAAAAATGTTCCACATCACTAATAATCAGGGAAATGCAAATTAAATGGTTTTTAATTTAAAACATCTTACAAGATACCATCTTACACCAGTAAGAATGGCCCATATAAATAAAACAGACAACAACAAATGTTGGCGCGGATGTGGAGAAAAAGGAACTCTCTTACACTGCTGGTGGGATTGCAAACTGGTCCAGCCACTATGGAAGACTGGGTGGAGGACCCTCAAACAATTGAAAGTGGACTTATCATTCGACCCAGCAATCCCACTACTTGGAATCTACCCAGAGGACCTGAAAACACTAATTCAAAAGGACACCTGTAGGCGCATGTTTATCGCAGCTCTGTTTACAACTGCCAAGATTTGGAAACAAACCAAATGCCCCGAAACAGATGACTGGCTAAAAAAATGTGGTACATATACACGATGGAATACTACGCCTCAATCAAGGAGGACAAACACATGTCATTCGCAGCAACATGGATGGAACTAGAAAGACTCGTATTAGCAGAAATAAGCCAAAAAGAAAAAGAGAAATACAGGATGGTCTCACTTATATGATGGATATAGGGAAAAACAAACAAACAAATAAGAAAAAATAAAAACAACCAATGGGACTGAACAATGGATTGAGAGAGGAGGAGAGGGAAGAAGGCAGGGGAGGTGAAGAGCACAAAAGATCAGGATGGTTAACAGGTGTTAGCGAAGTGGGAAAGCTCCAGGGTACACAATAATGCAATAATGTAATGTAAATACAAATACATACACATATGCAAATTTTAAAAAATTTAAATTAAATTAAAAAAAAAAAGAAAAACCATCACAGAGATAGTTGACATTCTCTGTGGATATCTCTTCTATCCTATTCCCCATTATACATTCCCAGAAATAATAATTAGTACACTGGATTTGATGTTTGCCATGCCAGAGGTATTTGAAACTTTTAAATCACACATCAGTAAATAATATATTATTTTGCATGGTTATAATTTCATAATTATGGTATTGTAATATGTATACCTATCTATGTAACTTGTTTTCTTGCCACAAATTTTTTTTAAAATTATTAAAAAAACAAATCTCCTAACTAGGATATTGGAGACCATCCCCATTTGTTACTTCTATTACTGTATCCAAATTTCAAGTTGTCTTAAAGTATTAAAACTTGTAATATTTGTCATATTGATATCTTGTATCTTAATTTGCATACTGATATCTTGTTGTATCCTAATTTTCTTTTGTTTATATGTTCTAAGCCTGAAATAAATTGTATAGTTTCAAATAAAAAAAGAAAAGCAAAAAAAGAAAAAATAATATATGTGTGTGTGCAATCAATTAAAAAAATGAAAAAAAAATGAGGAAATTCATGTTCCAATCTTGTATTTAATCATGTGTCTTGTATTTATTAAGCATTTACTAACTACAGTCCAAGAACCATGACTTCTATGGAGACCATGAAAGATAATCAAAAGGTAGAAGTTCTCATTTGCCTGAGAAGCTCATTCAGGAGGCTTCTCAGAACATGCTGTCCCTCTGGACAGATGCTCTCAGATCAAGAATTGACAGTGCAGTTGCCCAAGCTGTCTGTTCCTTCTTGCTGTACTACACCGAAGGAAACAAACCTGGTGCCAGAGTGGGACCAAACCTTTAAATGGCCATACTTTGCATGGTTCCTTAGAACAGCTCTTGACTCTCAGCAGAGGAAGGCAGACCTAACACACACTCTCCTGCTGGAAAGAGAGTATGCCTGCCTGCTCTAAACTGGGCAGGAAAGCCCTGAGAGGAGGGGAAGGGAGAAGCTGCTGGTAGCACTTTCCACCTCCCATGGGACAGGAAGTGGACAAGACCTGAAGTCAGGACAGCAACAGAACACACATACACACACACATCACACACCACACACATACATACAGCCCTGTGCAAAAACTTAGTCTGCCACGTGCTTGCTGTGTGTTTCAAGAAACTTTTCCAAGTTCCTACATCTACATCAGCAAAAAAGATGTGGGGGAACTGAAAGTGAAGTGAGCATGTATGATAACTGCCTAGTGCCTGGCACATAGGCATCATTCTTTTCCTCAGAAACAAAGGCTTACATTGAGAACAGTGTGGGTAGATGTAGTAAATAATAAGCACCCAACTGGCTGATAGAAGACTCAACTTATGATCCCAGGACTGGAAGCAGAGACACCATCAACACCACTTCCCAGAGTTCACAGAAAAACTGCTGAGAGTGACTGACAGCAGTAGACAAGGGCTGGTAAGGTAACTTAAATAATTCTGTCCAGTGCTGATCTGCTAACCTAGGGCTATATCTAATGAGTGTGTAAGATGACTGTCTGATAGCTTGAACTATGCAGGAGTTTTCAAGGAGTAACTTGGAACGGAGAGACAAGTATCCCTCAGATATTCATTTCAATGACCAGTTCCCTTATCAATCAGTACCTTAATTCAAGCGAGTCCATTCCACTTTCATTTCAGACCTCCTCTCCTTCAGTTGTCTTGGGGCATGAAAAACAATTACTAGGTTGGTTTCCCCCTTACCAACCCTGACTATGTTGCTGGGTGAGGCATAGTCATGCATTGCATTAGCCAATCATTCAGCAGTTAGAGCAGGTGGAAGCCTATGCTGACATGGTGGAGGGCCCAAGAGATGTCTGTTCCTCTCCTTAGGTAGCTTTGGATATCTGAAATGCAATACCTTAAAATTGATCTTTTCTGGCTATCTATTTAGTCCTGGTATCCTCTTAGCATTGTCCTTGATAGGCAGCCATTCAGCCTGAGCTTTGACTCTCCCATGATGAAGCTTCCAGCTATGCAAAGAATCTATTTCCCTTAGGTTTTGGTGCCAAGTACAGAGAACAGTGGACTCTTGATAGGTATTGAATGTATGAAGGTCATTAATGAGGGCTCAAACTGTTTATTTATTTATCAATCCATTTGTTAGAAATCCTTCTCTCCTTAATGCCTCTGCTTGTCTTGCTTGAAACTGCGCCAATATTTACAAGGCGCTCCACATGGAATTTCTAATTCTTTTCACTTTGATCTAGATCCTGCCTTATCACTGGACAATGTCCCTCACATATGGTGGCATCTAGAACACAACAAGCTCAAAGCACCACATTTCTAGAGCTTGAACTTGAACTAGAACTTGAGCTAGAACTTGAACCAAAACTCCACTTATTCAGGTACATATGTTCTTTATTAACACAGCTCAAACAGGACATATTGGGAGAATGTTGAAAATATGCTCTATACCTATAGAACAATTGCAGGAAATAGTAGGGACAAGGCTGACAGAATTCACTCCATATGGGTCTTAAAGCTCAGAACTAGAGACACAAACCCAAGTAGGGCAGGAGGAGCTCATGCAAGGCAGAGTGGAACAGATGAGGACAGCTCCAAAACCCTCTCCAGCAACAGAGGGTGTTGAGAGTACAGATGACACTTGGCAAAGTCACAAAGAATGGATGTTCAGGTCCCTTGGACCCATCCTTCCAACTCAGCAAAAAAGGTGGAAAATAGTCTGGCTCTAGATTCTGGGTTTGTTCTGTGAGGCTGTGTCATGCCAGACAAATGCCTTTCTCTCTCTGAGCCCCTGTTTTATTATCTGCATAATACAGACAATTACACCTCATTCCCCTGGGGCTAAAATTGAAAAGGAAGGCAACAGGATCTGGCAGGGCACTGGAAGTATACATGGGGCTCAGAATTGGTTTTGAACTCTCCATCCCCATTAGAGAAACCTGCTTTGAGCAAAAGCTGCACATGAGTGATTTACACCTCAGTGTGGGCCGGTAAAGCAGTGTGATTCCTCCGTGGGGGAGTTTGTATGCTAAGGTGCTACAGAAATCTTAGTTCTAGTGAGGGGGTGGTCATGATGCTGGTGGTGGCATTTTATTCCTTACCAAGCAGCTTACAAAGACTCTGAAATAGCTGCTGCCCCTCCCCCTTCCCTATACCACCTGCTTCCTCCGTAGGGGTGGGACTTAAAAGATGCCATCCACCAGCTCACAACTGTTATTGGCATGTTTTATCTACAGTGAAGAATTCTCCCTGGCATGATACATCAGGGACATAGCCCTCTACAGTGACACTGGGATTCCTGATTTTCTAAGTCAGCCTCAAGAGATTCTAATTCTTTTGCACACGCAAGCATGTAGGTATGCTTGTATGTGTGTGTGAGTGTGTGTGTGTGAGAGAGAGAGAGAGAGAGAGAACTTGATACATGGTGAACCATCAGTCTGTCAGGAATTTAATCCATTTCTTCAAAACCCTTCTACTTAATACAAATTATGGACCAAGCACCACACTAGAGGTGGAAAGAGAGAGGAATAAGGTGCTGCTCTGGTGGAGGAGAGAGATATTATGAACAAATTAAAGCCTGGCTGTATAAATGTAGTCAGAGGAGGCAGAAAGGAAGCATTTTCCAGTAGTAGAAGAATTCTTAGAAATCACAAAGACTCATAATATAGTTGGGGGATCCTGACAGATGAATAGTTTTCCCAGTGTAAAAATAGGATATTTGAAGCAGAGACTGAGAGACATGGATGTATATATCATTTGAGGAGAAACAACAATACTCAAAGCTTGGATCTACAGGGATGGAGTGGAGGAAGATGTGACCCATGTAATCTGAGTCCAGTTTGGGAAGGTCCTTTATTAAGGACCTTGAGCTGAAGAGAAGCTACAGTCCCTCTGTACCTGGCAGCTAAAGGAGGGGTGGATAGAAGCTAGGCTGTATTCAAGATATAATCATTGTTAGACAGAAGCTGCAGGGCTGGTGATGGGCAGATTATAGATGGGGAAACCTTAAAGAAGAGGGAGGAGTTGAGGCTGACTCTGAAGTTTCTGGCGTTGGACATCAATTGATCATTTCATCATTAGAAAATTTTGAGAGCAAGGGAGGAAAAACAAGTTCTGGAAGAGTTTGAATAAATAACAACAAGGGTATATCTCCCAACAGCTTCAAGGACATCACTTTGCCTGGGCATAAGAATGAAAATCAGCTCTGCACTGACCTTGAATGGCACCTTTTGATGCTACCTCTTGGGCAGGGCCTGGAGAGTTCCTGGGTGACTTCAGCCTCCTTCCTTGGCTGTAAACTGAACCCCCTGGGTAATTTTGGGTTTCATCGTGAGGAGCACAGAATAGAGTATTTAAGAGAAGCACAGATTCTAGGATGAGGCAAATCTAGTTCAAATGTTCTTTCCACCACTAAGAGACTATATCATGTTAGCAGTTTATTTAATTCCTTCTTAAGCCTCAATTCTTATCTACAAAATGTGTATACTAATAATGTTCATTCTCAGGGTGTCAGAGAATTACAGGAGGTAAGGTTTGGTAGAAACTCAGAAGAGTATCAGTGACACAGTAAGAACTCACAAAAAGAATATTATTGATAATATGTTGTGTTCTTTTCTTTATCCTTTTTAAATTTTGTTGTGGGGGCTATGGAAAGCTCTTCAGCCAATAGGAACCAATTTCCTACAACTCCATATGGATCTTCTGGAACATTCTAGAATATCCTAGAATAGGATAGGATATTCTAGGATATTCTAGAATGTTCCAGAATCTTTCTACCATACAACATTCCAGAAGATCCCATAAAGATTAACATACTTTCTGGAAGATCCCATTAATGTTTAAGTACACACATACACAGAAGTTTTCTCCAGAAGATCCCAATTAAGGTTAACATGAGGCTGTCATAAAGTATACATAGAACCAGCTTCTGGCCTCTGTCAGCAGGATATGCAGTAGGCCTCACTCTCTGGTGGTGTAGAATGGATTGATGATGATTTCCTATGAGTTGCTGACCAGGTCCTCTGTTGAGCTAGAGTTGGTCAGGGTCGGGAAATAGAATAAGACAGCTGATCAGGGGCTGTGGTCTCCTATGCACAGTGCTTTAGCTATGAATCAACTTCCCAGTGGAAGCAGTGAGCACATCCCAGTTCCCTGAAACCTGGTCTTCCCTGTAAGTGTTTTGTCATATGATCAGACTTTTTATCTTCAGTCCAGAGAATGGGTGCTCTATGATGTCCAAGCCTAAGACCATAGTATCATGGTGCAGCCCAGTATGACTCTAAGCAGGGACAGACATCAGTCCTGCTGCAGCAGAGTCCACTGTATATGGAGCATCAAGTGATCTCTCCCATGGGACTATATTAGGTCAAAATCTTTTCTTACCCATTGCATTATCTTCATGATGGGAGTCAGAAGATCCATTAGCCTGCATCATAATGAAGTTCACCTTATCGGTTGCCTCCACCTGCTTCCCTAGTCTTGGTCCCCCCCAGTCAATCCTATAAAATTCCTTCTGAGTCATTTCTTTTGAAGGAAGCAAGTTTTAAATAGTGTTGAGAAAGAAGAATAATAAAAGAAACCTAGTAGAAGGACTGTGGCCTTTGATTTGAGCCCTAGTTCTGTCTTTCACAAACCGTGTGAGTGTAACACAGTACTGAAATCCCTTGAACTTTTATTTTCTCATCTAAAATGAGAATAACATATCTTTTACATAATGTTATTGTGATTAGCAAGTCAAATAATGTGAATAAAAACACTCTTTGGGTTAGCTTGATTTATTTTTTACACGAAAAGATAGGCTGTTTGATTTCTATACTTTCTTCTCAATGCATAACGGCCCCAGGATAATGCTCAAATAATCTTCTTACTTTTTCCTCCCATGTGTCTGCAAAACAAACCTCCCTGACCCCACTTTCACAGGCCCAAATATGACCCATTCTTCAAAGTCGAGTTTTAAATCAATTCCTCTATGAACTTCAACACAGACACTTCTGGAAGAGATCATTCCTGCTCGCAATGAATTCCCACAACAATTTATCAGTTCGGTAGTCTGATGGCCAATATATTTTATCTTAGGTTACAAATATGTAGACTATAAGCTCCTGTCCAACCACAAAACCCACCATGATTTTAAGATCCTTAAGCATGGAATTTTTTTATACTGAAAAAATACTCTTTTATAGCTGTTTGATACTGAAGTCTCCACTGGTGCTTAACATAAGATAAACACCAATAAATAATGAACAAGGGATTGAAAACTTAATGCTCAAAATCTTACCTATCATGACATGTCAACCCACTGCTTTTTTTTTTCTCTTTAGTCTCTGCAAAGCAGGAGGTAACTTGACTTTTGACTCTTGATTACTTATGTGATCTTGCCCCCAAGGAAAATATTCTTTGTCATAAGATTTCTTGAGATCTTTTCTGTTGATAAAGGGTTAAAAAGTCACAAGACTATGCGGTGTCCAGGTTCTACTTGGTGTCCCATGAAAGCTATAAATTCATAAATCCAAAACTGAACTTCTCAATCTTTCTTCTGTTGCTCCTTCCTCCTCCTCCTCCCTACTCTTCCAACTTATCTTTCAGCTAACTGGCACTCTAATGCAATATATTCCCTCCATTATCCTTCACCTTCTACCTCCTCCTCCTCCTCCTCCTCGTGTGCTTGTTGTGTATATACGGCTAATTTAGATGAGACTCTAAACTTGGAGTTGATACTGAAATGGTTAATTTTCAGAGGGATTTGAAGAGAAGGAAATGTATATTTTTCATGAGTAAATGGCATGAATTTAGAGGTTCCAGAGGACGGACTATTACAGGTTGAATTTTCTCCTTAAAAAGACATGGTGACATTGCAGGCCACTGGACCTCTGAATGTGACCTCATTTGAAAATAGAGCCATGCAGATAGAATTAGTTAAGACAAAGTCATAGTGGAGTGAGGTAGGCTCATGATCAATGTGACTGGCCTCCTTAAAAGAAGAGGAGTAATATACGGGAAATGTATGGCCATGTGATGACCAAGGTAGAGACTAGAGCCATGCATCTACATGTTGAAAAATGCCAAGGGTTTTTGAGAAATGTCAAAAGATAAAAGCAGCAAGAGAAAATTATTTCCTACAAATTTCAGGGGAAGCAAGATTCTTCCAAAATTCTGATTTGGGAATTAGAACTTCTAGAAATCAGACAATCAGTATCCATGACGCTGTCATCCAGTTTATAAAATTTTGTTACAGCAACTCAAGACAACTAATACTCCCTTTATTCTTCTAGCCATTGGAGAATGGCCTGGCCTTTTTTTGACTTCCAACCACCAGCCTCTTCCCAGCCACTCCTTCCTTCTGGCTCCTCCCATCAGAGGTGGCAACCTCTGACTTATTCTCATCATGACACTTTTATAGTCTTTTTCCCCCCTTCATATCTGACTATTACAAAGCTTTCAAGAAAGTTTTCCTTCTACAGGCTTCTTCCAGTAAGTGTCTCTACAATCAGCCACACTGCTGCTGAAGGGATCTTTCCAAACATCAATTTAATCAAAACTTTGTAATTGCTCCTCTGAGGCTTTTGGATATCAACAAAGGAAGATAAGCTCTTGCACTTAACTCACATAGACTCATCCACTTAATCGTCCACAACCAGGGCTGCAACCGTCACCCTGGAGGAATCATCTCCTGCCCCTACACTCACAGTAACCATTTGTTGAAAGATTACTGAAATATCCCATCATTTAGTATATTGTCCATTTAAGGGTCTTCTCAAGCTCCAGTTTTCAAGTTTGCTCTCTTTTTTTGCCTACCTGACCTTCACTCTTACTTCACAATCAGTGCAGGTCTTAGCACCTTCTGGAATCTTCTCTGAACCTACTCTTCTCTGCCCCCCGCCACCTCCATCTAAATAGGAAGCCTGTCCCTCAAATAGGGGTCACCTCACACAGCAGGTCTCCACTACTAGACTGAGTTGCTTGGGTACAAGAACCTTTTCTGTTACATGTATCAGCAAAGATAGTATGATCACAGAGAAGGTGCCTAAGAAATGATTGTTCCATTTTCTTTTATTTATTTTAGGTATTGACTTTCAGTCATTTTTTGTTGTTGAAGCCAGGCAACATGCCAAGAACTTGCACACATTGTTTCATTTCCTCCTCCCACCAAGCTTATCAGTTTAGCAGCATCTTCCTCCTAGTAAAGAGGTTGAGTCTCAGAGAGACCAAAGAACTGCCCAGGATCCCCAGCAAGAAAGAGGTAGAGGAGAGGCAATAGAGCAGGCATCTCACCGCTGGGATGACTGACAGAGAAGTCTCACAATTAAAAGTTATTTTCAGCAGTTCATCAGAATGCAAATGGAGGTCCCTCGTTCCGTTGCCACTTCAGCATCGACTTACTTCTTGTCTAGAGAGAGCTATTCTTCCATGGTCATAGGAGGCACATCGTCATCCGTCATACCCAGTTGTGTGTGCCTGTGTCATGGGAGGGGCAGGATGCACACAAACATTATGAACACTAGCAGAGGCAAATGAGGAGCTATTTTATCTCCTCAGCACAGAACATAAAACCAGAGGCAGGGCTGCACCCCAAGCTTTATTTACAGTATGTGGTGGTAAACAGCATTCTGACTGGAGAGGTGCCCTCCATAACCACTCCCCACCCCATGCCTTGTTGGAGGCAAAGACGAATTAAAAACACAAGCTGCTTGGAGAGAGATAAATCAATTTTCATCAGAGCAGCGCCTCTGACACCACCCTGACAAATCAATATATTTCTCCATAATGGAGTCACTAAAGCTGCAACCGAGTCACTGGGAAACGCAAAGCAGCCTCATAAAGAAAATCGCAAAGTAATAGAATATCCAAATCTGAATTTCAATTATCCACCTTCAAGGGCACACTAATATCTTCAGCAGGAAAGTCCATCAAAAATTCATGGAGCCTAGCTTTACTGCCCCTAGCCAACAATTCTGTGGGCTCCCAGGGCTCCCTCTGCCCCAGTAGGCTGCAATAAGACTCACCCACCCTGTGAGAAGAATCTAGAATTCCCTGGAATATGTCTCTCTCTCCAAAGGGTGTGGGAAGCCCTGAGCAGATGATCCTACCTGCTGAGGAACTCCCTGTTGGCCCTGGAACAGGGAGGGGGTTTACAGATCCTAGGCAGGCTCAGAGGTCCTGCAAGTAAGACAGAGCTCCTAGAACCATCACCCAGAAACCCGGGGGGAGCCCAACCATGAAATGGAGCCAGATCATCCTCTCACATGGGATTGTGGTGACCAACCTTTACCAAAGACTTGACTTGGGCTGAAGCTCATTCAAAGTTGTTTAAAGGTATCAAGTCAGTTTATCCTCACAACAACTGGTCAAGTTAATATTTTTCTTGCTATTTTACAGATGAGAAAGTTGAGGCATGGAAATTAAGAGAAAGAGTAAAACATGGGAATGTGCTTAAACCAATAGTTGGCATCTTGTGGAAGTATGGTGGGTGTTGTCACTTGCATGACTACAATATATATTTTCTAGACAGTTTAAAATTGTTTCAGGTCCCTAAGTATCATTGATCTATACAATAGCATTTTCAGAATTTAGATTATAAGAGACTTGTAAGTGGTCTCTTGACCCTGCAATCCATACTCCTCAGTGCTATTGGGGAGATCATTTTTAAGCTCAAAGATGGTGAAAGCACTTGTCTATTTACATTCCATCTTGACAAAGTACAAGCCTCTTAACTTTGTGGTCAAATATCCTCTTAATCCGACTTGGGTTTGTCTGTCCAGTCTCAATCCCCCCTACTTCACATTATGGTTTAATCTCCAAGTGTCCCCTAGTTCTTCCAGGAGTATGTTCTGCTCCTTCATGCAGTGGAACTTTTGCATAGGTTGTCTCTTCTGTTTGCACTGCCTTTCTTTCCCTATTCTTGAAGGCAACTTCCATTGCTTCTTGCAGCAGCCTTCTCTGTGCAGCCTTGTTTTTCACTGCTTCACCTAGTCTTCTCTGTGCAGTCTTTTTCTTCACTGAGCCTTACATGCTGCCATCGCATCACGTAACCAAGACTACTTGAGTGTGCTCTCTGGATCAGCACTTGTCATGGGGCCAGGCCCATCATTCTAGATTCTAGGCACCCCACAAAGAAGGTGCTCTCTGTGTATGCTTGTGCACACATGTGTATGTGTCATATTGGTTTTATTTAGAATCATGATGGACTGGAGAGACAACATGTCCTTGACTAGGAGACCACTGAAAATCTTCCTACAGTCTGGGGATAGCACCAATCCAACAGAACCCACTTTAGATAATTTAATCAGAATGAGACCTTAATAAAGGATGTTAGCTACCTCATGGTATCTCCAGGAAACCAGAAACCAGTCTCAGAAGGAAATAACCTGGAACAACACTCAACTCACAGCGTCTGCAGTGCTCCTGGGTAGCTGTCACCACCAGCTTTGGTGAGGATGCCTCAGAACCTCCTCAGTATGTCTTCACAAAGAAATAATTGGGATCTGAAGGACAGGTATTCCCATCTTACTGAGAAAGAAACTGAGGCATAACAAGCAGGTGGGACTGACTCACAGTCACATGTAGCAGGCTGTGGAACTGCATTCTCATGCCCAGGTGTCCTCATTTGGGAGTAGGTGGGCACTACGGGTAGGAGTCTGCAGAGAAAAGGGAAGAGATTGGTCTGACAAGTTCCCTCAGGGTACCCCATCGTCATCCTGTCCCAGGCACACAGCTGAACACATTCCTCCGCCCCACTGTCATGGAACAGAACCCTGGGATAGAATTTTCTGCTCAGCAGAGCGTGAATCCAAGAGAAGTAGGTCAGCTCCAGGCTAGCACATCCCCTCTGCCATGTTATGCAGAATGCAGGGTACCAGGGAGGACTGGAGGCAGGAAGATCTCTGAACCTAAACACCCTGAGGAATTTGCTCTCCAAAGGGCTGACTGGACTACAGTGTGAGCAAAAGACAGTCCATCAAAGGGAAAGATGAAGCCACTGAGAATTAGGGGTCATTTGTTAGAATTGTTAGCCCATCTTCACAGGTGAACTTGAAGAGGGCAGTCTACTGCTTCACACTTAAAACTGAGAGGTTGTGGTGAAAATTGGGTACACCAGAGCTTGAAGGGCAATCAGGGAATGAATGAGACACCCAAGTGGTGGCACAGCCTCCTCCCAAATGCCCTCAGTCTCCCCTCCCTTCACAATGCACTTTGTCTCAGATGGCTGGACATGTCTGGGACCTCATCCCGGAGATGACAGCTCCTTTGCTTCTCGCTCAAACTCCCAGGGAGCTGCCCGATCCAGTCCCTATCTGTCAATGTGATCTAACTACTGGGATGGAGGTGCCAGCTCTAAGTCAGGTACACCATCTATGGCCTGCATTCCAAAGCACAGGATGTGGGCAGGCATGGCACTCCAGCCAGGGGAGGGATAGAAGTGTCAGGATCACACAGTCTCCTCACCTTTGTGTGTGCCTGTCAACTACCCAGGGATCTTGCTAAGATGCGGATTCTGATTCTGGGGCCTGAAATTCTGCATTCCAAAGCTCTAAGGCCATGCTGACCCATGAATCACATAGAGTAGCCAGGACACATCCCAGGAATATGCACAGCCCTGGCAGGGGAGCAAGCTAACCACTGCTCAGATTGTTCCACCTTCCAACTCAGGACAGAGGGGTGCTTTTCAATGGTGTCCAGGAAACTCAGGCCAAAGATTCCAAGCACAGCACAGGGAACCTGCCTTGGACCACCCAGGAAGACTTAGCATTGCTCAGAGTTCACGGATGCAGGTAACAGATGCCCACTCAAATTAGCTTAAATAAAATGAGGTGTATTTTCTGTCATAACAAAGAGATTTATCTGGTGAAAGACTAAGGGACCAAAGGAAAAGTATGATATTGTGATATATTAAGAAATATATTTGGGCTGGGCGTGGTGGTGCTTGCTTATAAGCGGAAAGTTAGAAAGCCGCGGCCATGACCAGGGATCGCAGTTTGAATCCCGCCAGGGGCAAGTAGTGAGACCTCGTTCCAAAAAAAATAGACCTGGGCATGGTGGCACGTGCCTGTAATCCTAGCTACCTGGGAAGCTGAGGATGGGAATTGCTTGAGTTTGTGGTAGCCTGGGCAACATGAGCCTGCAGTTCCACAGGCAAAAATAGCAAGACCTAGTCGAAAGAAAGGAAGGAAGGAAGGAAGGAAGGAAGGAAGGAAGGAAGGAAGGAAGGAAGGAAGGAAGGAAGGAAGGAAGAAAGAAAGAAAGAAAGAAAGAAAGAAAGAAAGAAAGAAAGAAAGAAAGAAAGAAAGAAAGAAAGAAAGAAAGAAAGAAAGAAAGAAAGAAAGAAAGAAAGAAATTTGGTCTTTGTCCAAGTTTTTGGCATGAGAATTTCTAAAACCTTTGGGATATCCTGAGTAATAGGAATGAGAAGAGCTTTTGTGATGTCTTTCAAGTCCCTTCCTACCACATTTTAGTTTATATTAGTGGGGGATCCTCTACGATGAAGACTGGTAGTCAGAGATACAATGTGATTGGGAATTGTAACTTCCAGCCCTATTCTGAACCTCCAGAAAGATCAGAGACGGGAGGGGCTAGAGATTGAGTCAATCACCAATGAACAACATTATGAAACAGTGACTTAATCAACCTGGCCTACATAAAGGAGCCTTCATAAATAATTGCTAAATAATGATGTTTGGAACACTTTCTGGTTTGAGGACAGTTTGAGGGGTGGGGACATGTACCTAGAGAGGACATGCAAGCTCCGTGACTCCCCCACACCTTACCTACACAGTTCTTCCACCTGACCATCCCTAAATTATATTCTAGTAATAGTAATATAGTGCCATCCTGAGTTCTGTGAGTCATTCTACCAAATTATGATACCTAAACAAAGGATAGTGGTTTACAGATGGTTGATCAGAAATAGAAGAACTGGAGACTTGTGATTGATTGACTTCTGAAGTGGGAGGAAGTCTTGTGGGGCTGAGGCCAATGGTTGAGGTCTACACTGACTCTGGTAGCCAGAATTTGGCTGGGCTGAGTTGGGTTTGATTGAATGACACCCAGCTGTTGCCCAGAGAGTTAGCAAACTGGTTGGTATAAGGGACAAACCCTAGAAATTCAATTTACAGAGAACATTAAGTTTGTATCAAACTAGAAATGAGGCCCAGCTATTCCAAGATCTGAGTCTCCCTGTGAGATGATTTCTGTGGGGGTTCCCCTCCAATTATTGTATTGATAAATTTGTTCTGAGTCAATTGAAATATAAGGCTTCAGTCCACACAGAGCCTCAAAAACAGAAGTTTTTATCTCACTGGAGATGGAACTCCGTTCTTTCTTTGGAATAGTCACCTCACCCCATTCCTAAACCACTCATATAACAAAATGACTTTGCCCTACCATTACTAGTGCAGATCAAGAAGATGTAGTGCTGGCACTATTCTCAAACTGGACACCTTTTACCCCTTCAGAGCATCTGCAGTCACATCTCCAGCTCCCTGCTCCTCCTGGGAGTTGCTAATGGCTCCAAGGAGAAGTCAGATGCCACCTGAGTCCTCCAAACAGAAGGAAAGGTGGTTTCAGGAACATGGGAACTTCTTTCATGTAAGGAAAGAAGGAGCATGGTCAATGACAAGAGGCAGGGAGTGTATGAAGTTCAGACTTTGGCTCAAAGTGTAGCCTGGGGCCAAGCAGGTCCTTCCTATGCAGAGTATACCAAGAAAGAACCACCCCCTCTCCCACCCCTCCCCCATCCCATCCATATTCCAACTCTATCTTATTCTGAGTGAGCATAGGGAAGTTACATACCCTCTCTGACCTCAGTTTTGTTGACCTCAGTTTTGTTCGCCAGTAAAAGTGGGATAATAATAATTTCTCCCTCATGTGGTGCAAAAACTTAAAGGGGGATGCATGCAGTGTGAAGTGCACACTCACACGAACACAGCATAGAGCAAAGTTGATCGACTCTACTGTGCTTAGTGTGGTACCTGACACCTTGTACAAGTTTAGCAAATGTTGAGAAAGGGAGGATGGGAGGGGAAAAAAGGAGAGAGAAGAGAGAAAGGAAATGGTTGATAAGGAGTACAGATCATGGCTGCAAATAATTATCACATCCAGCCCATGCTGCATTACATGGGGGTAAGGGCAGAGTCACACAAGTTGATCAAAGAACCACAAAGTTCCACTATGCCCACCTCCTTGTTCCTACTGAAAAGTCCTGCTTGCTAAGCTCCCCCATGGCCCTGCCATAGGGAGCTTCATGGAGCCTGGCACCAATCAGAAAAGCTGACTTTGTGAGGGAGGCAATAGCACATACAGCCTCCCTGAGCCTCACTGCCTGCCAACAGCCACCTGCTGCATGCCAGCTGTACCCCCCTGAAAACCACAGGTATTTACAGGGACAGGAGGAACTAACTCATGTCACTACATGAACTCAAACAAGTCACCTATCTACTCTGATCCTCCGTTTCTACATCTGCAAAATAGGAGGGTTAGCAGCCCTTGCCCGGCCCACCTCCTATGTAGGAGAATCTTGTACAGGAATCTATACTAGATAAAACGAGTTATTATTAGTGTTATCTTCAATACTCTCTTTGGACAAAGCATTTCTTTTAGTGTCCAGCACTGAGAGCACAGAAATCAGAATTGACTTAAGCCCTCCTGACCAAAAGGAAAGAGAATAGAGGTATAACACTCCCAGCCTTCAAATTATACTACAAAGCCATAATAATTAAAACAGCATGATACTGGAACAAAAACAGACACAAACCAATGGAACAGAATTGAAAGCCCAGAAATAAAGCCACACATCTATGGTCAACAAATCTATGACAAAGGGGCAATAAAAATATATTGGAACAAGAACAGTCTCTTCAATAAATGGTGCTGGGAAAACTGGACTGCTATATACAAAAGAATTAATCTAGACTACTCCTTCACACTATTCAGAGAAACCAACTCAAAATGGATAAAAGACCTGGTGCAAGACCTGGAATCATAAAATCTATAGAAGAAAACACAGGCAAACTATTCCTTGGCCTATACCACAGAAACATTTTTGAGGCCACACCTATTCAAACAAGAAAATGCAAGAAAACATAAACAGCTGGTACTATACCAAACTAAAAGACTGCTGTAAGCAAAGAGACAATAACCAAAACAAAGAGACACCCAACACAAAAGGGAAAAATATTTTTGCATTCCATTCAACTGATAAGGGTCTGGTAGAAAAGATCCACAAATAGCTCACAGTATTAAACGAAAACAAAATAAAAGTCCAGTCAAAAATGGGCAGAAGAGCTTAAAAGACACTTTCCCAAAGAGGAGATACAGATGGCCAACAGGCATATGAAAAGATGCTCAGCATCACTTATAATCAGGGAAGTGCAAATCAAAACCACAATGAGATACCATAAGCTTAGACCAGTAAGAATAGCCTGTATTAAAACAAACAAACAAACAAAAAAAAAAAAAACAAGCAAGAACAAGTGCTAGTGAGGGGGTGGAGAAAAAGGAACACTCTTACACTGCTGTTGGGAATGGAAACTTGTCCAGCCACTATGGAAAGCTGTGTGGAGGACCCACAAAACAATGAAAATTAAACTACCATTTGACCCAGCAATTTCTCTTTCTGGGAATTTACCCAAAAGAGACCAAAATACTAATACAAAAGGATACATAGACTCAGATGTTTACTGCAGTACTATTTACAATAGCCAGGTTATGGAAACAACCCAAATGTCCCAAAACAGATTAATGGATGGAAAAGATGTGGTATATTTACACAATGGGATACTATTCATCAATTAAAAATGACAAATTTGAAGCATTTGTGATAACATGGATGAACCTAGAAGGAATCATATTAATGGAAATAAGAAAGAAAACGACAGAAACCAAATGGTCTCGCGTATAGATGGGATATAGGGAAAATAAACAAAAGGTCAAGAGGAAAATTCAAAACAAGGTAACACCAAACTTAAGCATACAGCTGGGGATGGGGTGGGTGGGAGAGATCAGGGAGGGGAGGATCACAAAGGATGGGAATGACAGCGGTTCACAGATGATATGGTGGTGGAAGAACCCCAGGGTATACAATGATGTAAACTATACATATAAATAAATAAAAATATTATTTTTAAAAAGTGACAGTTCATGGATGACATGGTGGTGGGAGAACCTTGGGGTATACAATGACATAAATAATATATGTGTGTAATGTAAAAAAAATAATATAAATAAAGTTATTCATTCTATATCTATATGGTTAAAAAAAGAAATCTGAGTTTGCTTATCTTCTGTTTAGCAGATAGTTGGGGGTGGTGGGGCTTGACATCATGTCAGTAGGGGAGGTGTCCAGGTCTGAGTTCTGGCTGCTCCTGAGACCCTTCTAGGAAGCTTTTAAAAATGTCAGATGAAAGCTTTACTTTCAGGGACCATTCCTACAGTTTGTCAATATGCCATCTGCCTCAGTCCCAGCCCCAGAAATTCAGATTGAACTGACTTGTGGTAAAGGTGGGCTTGTTCTCTTTTATATTCACAGGAGGGTCCTTGTGTTAAGAACTCCCCTACTAAGTTATTGTGAATAAACTGAAGGAGAACAATCAAAAAGCTAAGTCTGTGAGAAATGCGTACGCCTCCGCTGGAGTGCAAGGGCCCAGAACACAGACTGAAACACCCATGACTCTAGTTCTGAAGAACTTCCCCTTATTAAAAACCTACTGCACCAGTAAGAATGGCCCACATCAACAAAATGGGCAACTGCAAGTGCTGGCATGGATGTGGAGAGAAACGAACACTCTTACACTGCTGGTGGGAATGCAAACTGGTCCAGCCACTATGGAAAGCAGTGTGGAGGACCCTCAAACTAATGAAAATGGAACTACCATTTGACCCAGCAATTGCTCTTCTGGGAATCTACCCAAAGGAGACCTCAATGTGGGTACAAAGGGACACCTGTGCTTGGATGTTTATTGCAGCACTATTCATAATTGCAAGGACATGGAAACAACCCAAATGCCCCAAAACAGACAATTAGATGAAAAAGATGTGGCATATATATATATACACACACACAATGGAATATTACTCATCGATTACAAATGACAAATTTGATGAATTTACGATAACATGGATGTACCTAGAAGAAATCATATTAGCAGAAACAAGTCAGAAAGAAAAAGACAAAAACTAAATGGTTTCACCAGTATATGGACAACCAAATGAAAGCACACTACTAGGGTGGGGGAGGGAGGACCAGCTGGAGTGACCAGGGAGAGGAGGTCGGGGGTGACTCCCAGGGATTACAATGATGTGAAATACACACACACAAGCACACACACACACACACACACACACACACACATATTTAAAAAAAATTTTTAAAAACCCACTGCAGGTCAAGCTCTGCACTAAACACATGATTGTCTTTATCTCATTAAATCCTCTCATTAGCCCCTGAGGGGCCCCCACTGACAGAGGTGGAAGCCAGCAGAACACTTTACTTCACACTATGGGAAAACCAGCACCAAAGTCAGCTTGGCCTGACTCCTTTCAGTCCAGAACCAGAGATGGAGCAGGAGCATCAGGCCCTCCCCCATCTCATTCTACTCTGAGTAAGTTGCTGTGGCTCTGGGCCTCTTTTCTCACCTTTAAAATCAGGTCAACGGGTGCCAGGTCTTTTATCCTTAGACCTACAGTCCTGTGACCTCCTCTTACTTAAATCCACTACCCCTTTATTTTTCTTCTCCTTTCAACTTCCTTAGCTTCAAAAGGCATTGGAAACCAGGGTACCCAGCTTGGAGACCTACTCTTAAGAGAGGTTATTAAAAGATTCTGGCCTTTCCCTGATTTGAAACAAAGGGAATCCTCATTCTGTTTTCTTTTTCCTGTGTCATCCAGGAACTTGGACAGAATAGCTTTGGAAAGCTGGGCCTGACAGGATGACATGTGGCGTGAACAGATTCAACAGCAAGGCACCCATTCCACCATCCTCCAAGGCTGTATCTGTTGCCATGCCAGGGACTGGTGGGCCCTACCAGCTTGCTTCTGACTGCTGAAAGGGTCTTGGTTAAGAAGAAGTATCACTGCTTATTACACACTCTCCTGTGATCCCAGTGCTGTCAGCCACAGAGGTCACAAGTAAATGAATCTAGACTGTTCTGGTCCACTCAGAAGCTTCCTTGGTCACAGAGGTTTTGTTATGGAATACCTAAACTGAATCCTTGAACAGGACATACTGCTCCTGCCTAAGCCACTTTCCTTCTTCTTAGATCCTTAAATCAATATTGCCTTGAAATTCAAAAGATGGACTATGAGTGGACCAAGGGCAGAAAGCTAGTGCCAAATGCCACCAATCCAGACATACCATTTCCTGCCTTGCAGGGAGGTGTAATACAATGGGAGGCTGCAGTTAACAAGGCAGCTGGTCCAGTGGTGCAGGAAGTACTGTCATCCTACAGCCAGGTGGGCCCAGCTGGGTGACAATAAAGCCACCGAGGGAACTTACACCTTGCTGTTTTAAGGGTAGTTCATCACTCACCAGGCTTTCTGTGGGCTTAGCAGATTAATTCATTCACACACACGAAAAGGACAATTTAGTAACTCAAGGACAGATGGAATGACTAACTGGACCGGTTACATACTTTCCATGATAAGATAAAGTTGGGGATCATCATGGCCACTCACGACTCTGTTAGACCCTCACTCTGTGCAGCAGTAGTGCAGTGATGCGAAGATAGTAAGTGATAAATGAGATTCAACCACCACCCAACAGAGCTCACAACCTATGTGGATTCAGACAAACAAACCTGTGTAATACTGAGCTTCTGTACTGAGTGGATGGACAAGACTCAGAGGAACTTGGAGAAAGGGAACTTAGGTCTGTCTCTTCCCAAGGCAACACACATGTACTAAATACCCTCTGTGTCCAGATGCTGCCCCGGGCTTGGAGGGAAGGGGCAAGGAAAGATGAGTCCTGCCCAAAAGATGCCTTTGGCCCCTAGGTTGGCTCAGTGCCCAGGTATCTTCTCAAACAGAGTAAAGTGTTCCCTTCTAAATGCTGGGTCTCCATTTCACAGTGCTCTTTACACCAGAATGAGTGTGCAGGAATGCCTGGTTCTCCATCAGCAAGGCAAGCTCCCCAAGGGCCAGGCCCTGCGTGGCTGGCACTGTGTCACAGGGCTCTCTCAGCAAATGCCAGCAGACAGGAGATGGTCAACATGTGGTTTCTGAAATCAGAGGTGGGAAGGGAAGGTAAACCACTATGTTATCTGGGAACTCTGATGCATGCTCTGGGAGAGGAAGAAGTGCCAGACTGTGTGGTGGAGGGAACTGAGACCCAAAAGGGAGACGAAGGGAGCAAGCAGGGGTCAGAAAAGTCAGGGGGTGGGGGTGGGAGAGCTGCATCACATTGGATGTTAGAAGATGGGTAGACTGCACAAATGAACCTAGGGAAGGGGAAAGGAATAAATTCTGAATATGAACAGCATGAGCAAAGCTGAGAAGTCGATCTGGAAAGAGAGAATTCAGGCTCGATCTGCTGGGGTGTAGAGGAGGTAGCATGAAGAATCAGACACTGAGCCTGGAAATGCAGCTTGGTAGGCATGGGGGCCCATGATGTTTGAGCACAAAGCCATGACATATTGAGAACTGGGTTCTGGACAGGACCACATGATAATGGCAGTAAGGCGAGGGGAGGGACAGGAGCTAGAGAGAGACCCATTAAAAATATCCATTCTGAGTCAGCCATCTACTCCCTGAATAAACTGCCCACTCCACTGCCCAGCCCTCTGAAGGGCCATTATCCCACTGGAATAAGCTCCCTCCTCTTTGACCAACGGGACCTATAAATAGCCGTGTAAAGGTCTCTGCCCCCAGCTCAGTTGCTGTGGCCCCAATGCTGAGCTGCCACCCGCCAGAACCTGAGCACACTCAGCCCTGACTCAGCTCTGCCTGGTCACACCATTGTCCCTTGGGGGACACCACCCTGTGGTCCCCTGACGCATGGACTATGGTAAGCAGCTGTGGCTAACATGGTATCTTTATGAGCCTGGATTCTATCCTTAAAAACCTGAGATATTTCACACCCCAAACACTCAGGGCTTCTATATAGCTTTCCTTGAACCCTTTCAGGGTCTGATGGGCAAAGGCCACTACTGAGGAGCCTGCTGAAATCAGAGGCCCCATGAGGTTCGAACCTCATAACAGACTCTCTGAAAGTCTGTGTGAAGACCCTTTGCTGAACTACCAGTCCCTCTCCTCCTCTCTGGGAGAACCTAGGGCCTCTGATCCTTAGGGAAGGGGGGATAGGGGTTCTGGGGACTTTGTGACAATTGTGAGTGGTATCCTGGAGTTTGAGTTACCATTTTTTGCACCCTAGGAGCTTGATGCTCAGGGTCGGGGTCTCTAAGAAAGATCTCAGTGTTATCCGCAAGGGACAGGAGTCATAGTAAATACAAGGGTGACAAATCTGCATGCCCTCCATGACCATCCACTTGCTAGAGTGACTTTGGAAAAACCCTTTAACTTCCTTGAGTTTGCATTTCCTCATCTGCAAAGTAGGAATGGCATCTGTCTATCCTACCTCTGCACATGGGTGGGTACCTCTAAGCTGCCCAGGCTCAGGCAGGAGGAGGTCATGCCCAGCCAGACACCCTGGCAGACCTGTGCCCTGTTGAGCTATTTGGATCAGGGAAGGGATGGGTGGGTTCCAGAACCCAAGACTTCACTAGAAACAAAATGTCCTCCAAATAGAAGCCTGGCTCTCAATTTGATCCATCAGGCACCTGATTAGTGACACCCCAGCTTGATCCTGACTCCATCCTTTGCTATAAGAATGGACTGAACTAGTAAGAATGGCCCACATCCAAAGAACGGGCAACAACAGGTGCTGGAGAGGATGTGGAGAGAAGGGGACATTCTTACACTGCTGGTAGGAATGTAAACCTTTATGGAAAGCTGTATGGAGGGTCCTCAAATTAATGAAAATGGAACTACCATTTGACCCAGAAATTGCTCTCCTGGAAATTTACCCAAAGGTGACTTCAATGTGGGTACAAAGGGACACCTGTACTCGGATGTTTATTGCAGCACTATTTATAATTGCAATGACATGGAAGCAACTGAAATGTCCCAAAACAGATGACTGGATGAAAAAGATGTGGTATATATACACAATAGAATATTACTCATCAATTACAAATGACAAATTAGATGATTTTATGATAACATGGATGGACTAAGAAGAATTCATATTAGCAGAAACAATTCAAAAGAAAAAAAACAGAAATCAAATGGTTTCACTACTATATGGGATGTGGGAAAGATAAACAAAAATCCATGAAGAAAAGTCAAAACAAGCCAATAACCAAATTGAAGTACATAACCTGGGGGGGGGGGGAGGATGGGACAGGGTGGGAACAGTCGGGGGGGGGGGGTGAACCCCAGAGATCACAGAGATGTGAAATTCATATATAAATAAAGTATTTTTTAAAAATGGACTGAACTTATCCACATTTAGGAAAAAGAGAATTATCAAATGTTTATTCCTTATATGCCAAACCTGCACCGAACAACCATTACCTGATAGAAGCCAATTCTCATCCCCACTCTGTCCTATAGATCATACATGTGAAGGACATAACATACACATCCTAGATGGTACATGTGACATAGGATATATAGGTTTACATATCTAATTCTTATTGCAAAAATCACCAAGGCAGATTAATCAACTCTACCTCTAAGGATCTTGCTTTTTCTTAGTGATTTCTACTTTACATGGTACAGGGGAAAGGGGGTTTCCCTAGATAGGTGGATCATACCATGACAATACTCAGTGAATATTAGCTCTTCCCCCCCCCCCTTCCCTTTTAAAGGGGATGCTGGGCAGAGCCAGGATCCTGGGAACCCCAGAGCCCTGGAAGCAGAAGGGGCAGCTTGCCCCATTGGACTGACTACAGAATATGGATCTCTGCCTCTGGGAGCAGCCTGGCTCTGAACTGCAGGACAGAAGCCGAGGAGCCTCACACCCAGAGGCATGGCCACAGGCCAGGGCACCAGAGGTGCCAAGGAGCCTGATGCCCACCTGGCTTGCGAAGCCTTGTAGGAACTGGCAATGACAGATAAGTTGTTTCTGTGAGGCAGCCAAGGGAACCCACAGCCCTCCAGGCCACTGGCTGTGCCTGCTGGGGCCACCTGCTGTGTGCCAAGTGCTTTCTCCTGCAAATCATGTTTCCTTACATCAGCTTTGGATAATCCTTTGACACAGGGGTTTTTCATCCCAATTTACAGATAAACTAGTGGTTCTCAACTATGGACAATTTTGTCCTGCAGGAGGCACTGGAAAATGTCTGAAGATGCTATTTGTGGTCAAAATGGGGCTGGAGGGACTGAGGGCCAGGAATAGTGATTGTCCTAGAATGCAAAGGACAGCTACCCCCCCACACCCCAAACATAGGCTCTGGCCCAAAATGTCCATAGTGCAGAAACCCAGAACCACAGAGATAAGGAAATTGATTCTCAGAGTTATTTACGGAGTTCATATAGCTGATGAGCACTGCATTCAGCTTTGGGTACAGATTCTCTGATCCCAAGCCAATGCTCCTAGAGATGTGTGAGGGGGGTGTAGCCCAGCCAAGGCCAAGGACACATCTGTACTCTGCCCAGCAGATAGTCAGGAGCTGCCAGGCCCTCCTGCATGAAGCACCCCCATAGGCATGGCCCCAAAGCATCCTAGGAGATGCTGTGTTGGTAGCAGAGGTTTGGGAGTTTAAACAATAATTTATTGCATTTAAATTCCAGATGTGGCCCTCTGCCTCTGTGGTTGCCCCACCCTCACCCGTGGCTTTAACATCCGTCTTTTGTGTTAATGGCCTCGGTGGACATCCTAAAGTTCAAAAAGTGGACACCATCCCCTGATGGATGTTCTTGCCTGAAAGTATGTATCCATCCTCACAGGGAGACAGCACAGGTCACAATATGCGATGTAAGAAGTGCACCCTTGGGAGAGAAAGAGGGTCAGGTGTTCCCTGCAGACTCAGAAGCAGGCCTCTGACCTGAGGCTTATGATTAGACCTGATGACATTGTAGGTCAGTGAGTGACCTGTTTTATCAATGCCAGTTGGCACCATATAGCCCAGAAGCTAAGTCTCTGCTCATGACAGTCCCACAGTTATAAGGCCTGCTCTCAGGCAGGAAGCCTGCTTCTGTCCTCACTGATGGACAGACAGGCTGTCAGGCACTTGTAAGAAAGAGCAGCTAAGATCTAATTCCTAGTCCTTAGCCTGAAACCCTGGGTCCCACACCTATGTGGGTCTCTCCAGTCCACACGCTTCTCTCCTGCAAACAGAACAGCACCCTGAACTTTGGAACCCTAACTTCCTGGACAGCCAATGTCAACCATGAGCCAGCACTGAGAGATTGACAATGGAGAGAAAGGTTTAAGACACCACAGCTGACTTAGCAGAGCCTCAAACCAAATGGGACACTGTCAAGAATAAAAGCTTTTCCTGCTGGGAAGTTGGAAAGAGCTTGATTAATAAGTCCAAGAGTAGAACCTCATACCTTCTTCAAGTTGTGGCCAGCAAAGCCTCAGCCAGGGAGAGGACCGGCTGGTCTATGCCAACAAGTGTATTTTCCTTCTGTGATCAAGCAGTTGCAAATACACCTGCCCAGTGGTAACTGGCCCACTGCTGAGAGTGAGTGAAGCAGGCACCAGGGGCAGCTAGAGAAACAGGAGTCATGAACCTTTGTCTTAGGGATATTCTGGCATCTCCATGGGAGACCAGCTAAGGCAATCCAATACTGGAATTTGTTTCCAATTCTCTGCTGCTAATGTTTTACCTAGTAGTTTTCAACCTTGGTTGAACGTTAGAACTAACCTGGTGAGCTTTGAAAATGCCTGATGCCCAGACTTTAACTCAGACTTCCCTGGGGTGGGAACCAGGCAGCAGTATTTTCTTAGAGCTTTCCAAGTAATTCCTCTATGCAGTCAAGGTTGAGAATCACAGACTTAAATCTTCCCTCTATGGCTTGATTAGTTCTCCTGGCGCAGGATGATTAAGTTTTTTACCACCTGAATTACTGTTTACACTCTACAGTCAGTGATTCACACCAAGGACTTGAGCCTCATAAAGATGTGATAAAAATGGAAGTGGACCAGAAGGAGAAGACCCTTTGTTTGAAAATGACAATACTAACAAAACAATTAAACAGAAATCATAATTTTGCAATATCTTTTTTTTTTTTTTATCTAAACCATGCTCAACCAGGATACTGCCAATCATGGTTCTTAAAACAAACATATTTGAAGCTGTGTCACTTGGAAACCTCTTAGTCCCATTCCCCCACCCCCTTGCCTACAACACTCAGCTTGCTGGAAACCCTTCACTGTTAGTCTCTGTTCTATCCTGGTGGCACTACTCCTGTTCCCACTACCCAAGCACACTCATTGCACACTCTGGGCACACCTGCCTGGTAACTTCACATTACAGTTCCCTGGCCCACAATGCCCTCACCTGTTCCTTTCCATTGTCAAGACCCTACCTCATTGGAAGGCCTAAGTAAAAATGCCACCTTTTTCAGAAAGCCATGCCAGTTCTTCCAGTGGGAATGAACACTCTCTCTTCCACACTAGGGTTCCCCTCCAGTCCCTTGGCTGCATCACATACTCTCTGATGCTTGTAATTAAAAGTATTTGTGTATGGATTTGTACCCCTCGAAAAACATAAGATTACATGCAGGAAAGGAATATTACTGCCCCCCCAAATATTCTGACCCCCCCAAATAGGTCCTTTGGAAAATGCAAAGTAAGCAAATGAATGAATAGCAGGTTGAATTTATTATATGTTGTAAATCTGTGCTTGGTGCTCCACAATTGAAATCTTAGTCATTGCATGTTACTTAGTTGTGAAATTCTTCCCTAGTAAACAGACTAAATTATATTTTCCCAGGAAGGTAGCTTTAAATCCATCAAGTGAAATCATCATTACCCATGTTCTGTGTTAATCCTCTGGGCTCATTAGCATGCCAGATAATTAGCGCCCCTGTGCAGGGCAGATGGGAGCAGGCTTGTGGAGGAAACACTGCTTCTGCTGAGGATTAGCAGGGGAGTAATACAGGGTCAGTGGCAGAGTCCAGGCTAGGGGTTGCTGGGGACAGCCATGTTCTTGTCTACTTGGCAACTCTCTGCTCTGAGTTCCCCTTTTGCACCTTTGTTCCTGCTTCCTGTTTGCTGTTGAATCCAGCAAAATACAGATTGGGGGTGAGAGAATACTTGAAACTCTCCCATCGGCCCCAGGGCTCTCTGTCTCCTCCTAGCAAAGGCTCCTCTTCATGCACTATATAAAATGATAACCGGGGAGAGGATGGGACCATAATCTCTATGACCATGGCAATGACCTTGATTGCTATGCCTTGTCCTTAGACCAACATGAGATGAGTAAGGGTACTACTCTCATTTCACTGTTGGAGGGTGCAAAGTATCATTGGGAGGTGCTTTCAATATTGCCTGGCATGTAGCACATGCTCAGTAAAGATTTTCTTCTCATCATTTACCCAGGTAGCTCAATTAAATGCATTCCACACAGGAGACTTTTCTTTCCTGTCCAGTTCCACTGAGGAGGAGGACTTGCTGGAGCAATTTCCTGGTGACAGAGGCAAGGCAGTGCAAATATTGAGTATGTTCTTGCAAAGGATCCTGGGAAATGAGCAGATACCAGGGGACAGACCAAATAATCAGAATTTTATGTCTGATACTTCATGACCTGTCTTCTACAATATGATCAGTGTCAGCACAGCCCTGCCCCCCCATGCCTGCTACCTCCACCCAGGCCTTTCAGGCAAGGATAGGGAAAACTGTATCTAAAGATGAACAACCTCCCCTTGGGATGCCATGGGATCTTGAAGGAGTCCGTGGTTGCCTTGACTACAGCTGTGTGGATTCCTACTGCCCTGCTCTCTTCTCTGGCACCCACAATCATTTTCCACCCATTGTTTGACTCTCTGGTGAAGACCTTATCCCTTGTCCATCTAACAACTCATCATCTCTAAAATCCCAGTAAGGCAATTACTGAGCCAAGCCTAGCTTCTGAAAACTGATAATTAAAGGACAAGAGCAAGTATCCTGACTTCATAGGAGGCACTGTAGTTGATCACCAGTTGATGTGAGAAAACTTCTCTTTACAAAAGAAGGTCAGTTAACAAATGAAGAAAGTAATAAAATTGGAAAATCATTATTTTGTAACTTTCAATAAAATTGTTAATTTGGGTTTAAATATTATGGCAAGCAGGGTATTTGCAGAGTAGCAAAGTATCATTCCACAGATGATGGGAGCTGATTTGACGATGAGAGCACTGTGATAATGGGACACAACCATTGCCACATTACTATCAGTATTGATAACCAAGTGATCAAAACCTCCATCTTTAAGAGCTAGACCATCATAAAGTATGCTCCTCCTGCTAGGGGCGATGCAAGGAACACAGCTTCTTCTACCGAGTTCTCTGGCCACAACATTACCCTGAATCTCATCAACTCTATTTTTTCCCTGTCCCCTCATCAAATCTTTAAACTTAATCCTCAGTTTATAAGAAATACAGGAAGGAGGAGCAGGTTACATGAAAGCACAAGGCAATAATCAGACAGATACATAATGTGGGGTAATTGTATAGGACAGTCTGTTTTCTTCCAAAAGTCAATACTAAAAGAAGTGTGAATAGCAGTATTATTCATAATTGCCAAAAAAAATACAAACAACTCAAAATGTACATTCAACTGATGAACGGGTAAATAAAGTGTGGCAAGTCCACACAGCGGAATTTTTTTAGTAATAAAAAGAAATGAAGTACAAATACATACTATATCATATATGAACTTTGAAACTTTGAAATCATGTTAAGCAAAAGAAGTCAGTCACAAAAAAACATATAGTGTGTGACTGCATTATATGAAATGCCCAGAGTGGGCAAATCTAACAGAATTTACATTTGTGATTATTGAATACTACGGTGTTGGGGTTTGGAGAAACTAGAGGTGGGGTGATTGTTAATGAGTATGGATGTCTTCTGGAGATAAAGAGAACATTCTAAAATTCACAACTCGTGAATGTACTAAATCCATTGAATTCTACACTTTATGAGCAAATTATATGATATAAAAATTACATCTTAATAAAGATACTTTGAAAAATTGTGTTATGTTGAGTATAAGCTTTTTGATGAAAGACACAGAAAAACTGAACAGAACACATGAATCTGGTTGTATCTTGAATGGATCCTGAATACTTCAAGTTAAAAAGTTGTAAAAATATTTGGAAGGCAACTGAGAAAAACTGAGTAACAACAGAAAGAAACTGGTAGCAGCCAGAGTATGTGTGTGGAGGACCTTGGGGTGGAGCCGGGAGGCCCCCTCGAGGCTGAGTCCATGTGATGGGGAAAGCACAGTAGTAGTCAGTCTAGGGAATGGCAGGGAAGTAGGCTTCATTTCAGAGAATGGACAGGTCAGCAAATTCCATAATAGGAAACAGTTTTCCTACTGCTAGAAAAACCAGGGAGCAAAGGTAGAGCATGAACCAAAGCATGAACACCGAGGGGACAGGTCAGAATTGAAAGTCTGGGCATTAAGCCCTAGTTTTCAACGTAAGCATAGGTGTCTTTGTAAAGAGTCTGGCTCTGCCCAGCAAGAGGACCTGGGATAAGTGATACCCCCATAGCAAAACACTGGTAAAACGGAGACCTTGGTTCCAAACAGCTTTCCACTTAAAGAAAACAGCATTATCTGGAGAAATGGCTGATTCAGGGCTGAGAGAGGAAAAGAGAGAGGGATCTCAAATGGTTACCTGGACCAGATATTTGAAAAGCACTCTGTGGATGCAGAGAAATATCAAGAGAATGTAGACATCAGCGTGAAGGGTCTCAAATATGGGACATTTTGAGTTTCAAAATAAAGAGTTTTAACTGATTATAGCCCACTGAACAAAATAGAAATCTGAGTCTATGATGATATAAATAAATAAATAAATAAATAAATAAATAAATAAATAAATAAATAAATAAACAAACAAATAAATAAATAAATAGACAAATAAATAAAATTTTAAAATGGGAGTAGAGAAAGTTCTTCTGGGTCTTAGAGAGTCAATATAGGTAGAATGATGGAACTAGAAAATCACCACTTGGCACTATCACTGTAATAATGCAGGCAAGAAAAATCAATGAATGATAAAACTAGAGGGTAAAAGAGAAATGGGGTTTTACAGAGTCTCAGAGTATCTCCCTGGAAGACATCATGTTAATCAAGTGATAGCATTTAACACTGTAAGCAATGGAATAAATAGATCTCACCTGCCGTAGGATGCAAAGGAAAGAATCCTGTGTCAGTTCTATGAAATTCAGCCCCAAATTTATTATATGAGTTTAATCAAGATGGAGCATCAGACAACCCAAGTTGAAAATTGTTCTGCAAAATGACTGGCCTTGAATTATAAGATGTCAAAAGTTATAAAGTCCAGGAGAAACTGAGAAACAGTTCCAGTTTAGGTGTGGGTATAGGAAGACATGATAGCAGAGTGACCCTCGATGGGGCCCTTTGTCCATGAAGGGCATCACTGAGGCCACCGGAGGCAAAACGGACAGGAGTTGTTTTACCAGTGCAACATTTCTGTGTTTGAAGTTGTTTCAAAGGGAAAGAAAAAAATCACATATGGTCTACTTTTGGAAGATTTCTGGAGCCTACCCTACCAATGCCTGTGGACATTGTGAAATCTGGTTGCTTAGGATAAAATAATCCTTGCTTACTGCTGAATCTCCCCACCTAAACTGTGAGCTCCTTGAATTCCTGGGCTGGGTCTTATTTGTTTTCATTTCTCAAGAGCCTCACACATACCCAGAACGCAGGAAACACTTAGTAGACGCGAGGCTGTTAAATCAATGTGCTGGACAATTCACAGGCCTGGAGATTGGCTGCTACACCTGCACATGCTGACTGCTGGTAAATTCCTACAGATACGAAGCTGAAGTATGCCTCTCTGCAAGTCAGAGAGCACCTGTCTGCCTTGCAGCCATGGGTTGTGTGTCCTGGCACCGCGTCCTGTTTCTGTGGGGACACTCACTGCCTGAGATCACAGGCCCCCAGAAGCAGCACTCTCGCCTCATTGCTTTGGGGAGAATGATGGCCCCTGTTTGTTTAATCCCAGCCCACTGTGGCAGCCTTGACTGCACAGAGCTCACTTGTGATTCATGTGAATGTCACTCGAACTCCCAGAGGTTCGCAGCCATAATTCAACATTTGTTAATAGCCACTTAAAATGTCCCTGAAATAGCTAAGAGTCCCAGGGGATGGCAGGTGTTCCCGCTAAGAAATCATTCCAGGAAGGCAGAAGCAGCCTCGTCTCAAACTTTAGAAGACACTGCTCCTTCCCGTTCACCGAGATACTCCCTTCCCATCAGTTGCCTCTTCACTCTTAGTGAGAGAAGGGGGCGTCTCTTAGGGCCACCGGGGAGAAAGCACGACCAGAAATCCCCTACATCTCCTCTATCATTGGGGCAGACATGCTAGTTCCCTTCCCTGTGGCTACATGCTGGAGAGCAATCTTTGCAAATATGTCCATCAGAGCATACCTGGACTGGAAGCTCAAATTCAAGGGCAGATTCATCAGAGGCAGAAGTTGTAGCTCTCAATGCCAAGCTTTGGCCACCCAGTTTCTTAATACACCTGTTTGTCATGAAGTTATCCTGCCTGCCTCCCAGGGTCAGATTTTAAATGGGGGAGTGGGGGTACAAAGAGAGAGCAGGGCCGAGCACAAGGCCTATGAGAACTGACATTCCTGTCCTAGTGTTAGTCCCTGAGCCTGGCCCTTGGCGACTTGGAGGAATTTCAAGTGTTACCTCAGCTAGAAACTTCTCCAGCTACTCCACCTTCCTGAAGAAGGTGCTGTGCAATTTCTTGGCCCCACTACCCAAATATTTCTGAACTAAGAGACCGGGCAATAGAGGACAGGATCGGGTGCAGTTCTGTAGGACCAGGAGCTCAGCAGACCCACATGCACATGTTCAGCCCCCAGAGATGTGGAGCTCTTGAAGGGCAGAAGCCATGGTGACAGGAGGCAAGTTGCTCTTCCCCATAAAGGGGAAAGTTTAATTCACAGATGTGGTGCTCGTGGCCTGGATGGGCTTGTAGCAAAACAGATGTGACAGTCACCCAGAAACACCTGCACACTCCACAAGGACAGGACTGGAGGAGCCTCTAGAACAAGTCCTCCAGCTTTCTGTGCTCCCCCTCCTCTAAGACTGGATTGTCTTGCTTTGGCATGTTCTCTTGGTACAGTGAGAAAGTTTCACTTTTCTCATTCCCTTCAGTGAATACAAACAATCTGATGAGGTACCCCTACTATTATTATGTAATAGATGAAGGGAGGCCTGGAGAGGCCAAGCAACAGGAATAGTCATTACTAAGATCTGCTTTTAATTCACAGAATGTGTGGATTCTGACACCAAGTGTGTAGGTTTTGTTCCAACTCACACAATTCTGATACTCTCTACCTGGAGCCAGCACAGACCCCACATGTCAAATCTCAGTCCCATTACACCTTCCCCCCACCTCAGATGCCAGTCTCAAGTCCACCTGTAGTTCTCATCAAGTGTCTATAAGTTGGAGGTTCCTGTGGCCACTCCCTCAGGTTAGAAAATTTGCTTACATGGCTGTCAGCACTCAGGGAGGGTTTACTTAGTTTTTCAGACTTATTATAAAGTACACAAGTCAGAACGGTCAAATGGGAGAGATGAGCAAGGCAAAGTACAGGGGGAGCTACACAGAACTGTTCAGATCGTGCCTCCCTGTCAACCCCTCACATATGCCAACAAGGAGACCTTCAAATCCTTCGTCCAGAGGTACACATGGTGGTTGCAGTACACAGGCCTGATGGAAGAAGTCATTGGTGACTGGTGACTAATTCCATCCCCTGTCTCTCTCCCCACCAGGGGGTCCACAGGTAGGGTTAGAAAATTCCAACCCTCAAATCACGAGGTTGGTTCCCCTGGCAACCAGCCTCCATCCAGAAGCTCTCCAGGGGCTCACCAAGAGTCAGTCACCCACTGGCATAAACTCAATCTTAGAATGAATAACAAAAGATGCTCTTCCTGCCCCCATCCCTCAGAAAATGCCACACCTTTGTTTCTTTCAATTTTTTTTTTTTAAGCTCTCTTGCCAGGAACAAGAAACTAAGTCCAAATCTGTATTTCTTTTTCTATCACAATGTCACCATCATGCAAACCTGGAGCCTACCTCTGTCACCAAATATTCTAAGTGCACCACCCACCACAGGGCTAACACACCTCCACACCAGGGCATTAAGGTGCAACAACCTCTTCCTTCCCACACTGCCACACCCTCTGTTGCTGGGGCATTTCCTCCCCTATCCCTATGGCAAAGTCTATCTCTAGCCCACCCCCCCTCAGGCCAGAATTGCCTCCACTCCCTGTACCTCTCAGTCTCAGCCACGAGAACCACACTAGGCCCAACTACCACGCAAGATTTGCTCTCTACATTTAGATACAGCCCCCGGAATATATGACAAATTCCTCTGAGAACTGGTTCTCTGGGATCTCTGCATACTCTGTTTGAGAGGCCAGGTCACTTAGCAGCCACTCCAAGCCTGGCTACCACCTCCCACACACTTCCTGCACTCTCTCTGGATGAACTGAAAAATCTGCTCTTTTGTCTCCAAGGATTCTCCTGCAGCACTATTCTTACTCCAGGCTTCTGAAACACATAGCCTCAAGGCCAGGCAGTGTTGGGAAGTGTGATGCTTCTCCCAGCTGGATGTGCGGGTTGGTACCTATCATCTGTTCTCCCCAACACCATCCGCCAATGACCTCTGCCTCTGACCCAAATATCTATCCAGGAAGGAAAGAAATTAAAGATGCTCAGAACTGCAAATATCTTTAGAGGTCACTAAAGCCAGCGCTGTACCTGACATTGAGCCGCTCCTACAGCCCTGCCAATAAGCACCTGTGTGGCCTCAGCTAGAGCTGGTGATGGCACAAGGGTGTTCTAAACTCCTTGGACAGCTCCTTCCTATCAGCTGCTATTCACCCCCTCTCAACTTCTGCCCAGCGCCTGCTACTGCCTCTACCCTCTGGCTGCACACAGAGAAAACCCCATCTATTCCTTGTTTCCAAGATGGCCTTGTATTTGAAGGCAGCAATCATCCTGCCTTGAGTCGCCCACTGAAGGCTAAAGAGTCTCGGCTCTTTGCTATGCTCCTCATCACTCATGGTTTCTGTGACATAAGTAGAGCATCACCCCGGTCAGCCATACATCTGTCTCCTGCTTTCTAGATGTGTCTAAGCCACCACCAACATCAAAGGCTTCCTCCTGGTGGCTTGAAGTCAGACTGATGCGCATCCAGGAAGAAATGTCAGTAAAGGGGGTGTGAGGGCAGGGATGGAAGTTTTCACAGAGAGCAGAGCTGGGACATGATGAGAATGCAGGTGCTGGACAAAGTTTGAGTTAAGAGATAAGCAATGTAGGACTTGCAGGAGCTGAGAGAATAACAATAGCTCAGTGCTCAAGATTCGGGCAGCTTTAGAAGGGTTCTCCTAGGGTAAATAGCTCCAAAGTGGAACAAATCGGCTGTGCTTACAGGAATGAATCCTAAGCAGAGAGATGCTCATTTGAATTATGAAAAATCTTCCTTGAAATTTGTTATAGAGGCCACAGATCAAGAAAGTTCAAGGTTTAAAAAACTCCGAAACAAACATTTCCTTCTTTCTAAACCAGGCATAGGTCCACATGCCTAGGTGATTCTCATCACTAACAAACAGATGCTGAAGGCAAAACAAATTGATATGTAAATTGGCTTCCTCCAAGAGTCTGAGATGGTGTTTCTTATCTAGGGGATGCATTGAGGGAAGGATCTCAGGAAGAGCTCAGAAGGGAGTGATGCATGCAGGTTGGGGTGAAGGAAAAGGAGAAAATGTAAGCAAAGACATGGTTTCAGGAGAAGTCTAGCTCAGTCCAATCCTGTGAGAAGCTTGTATTTGAACTGTGACATTTTGTTCCATCTTGACACAAGACAACTGGCATTTTGTACTCTTGCGTCATCGGTCACCAGCTGCTGGCTGCTCTGAGTGGCAGGGAGGTACATGACTTCCTAGAGATCTACAGAGGGGCAGCCAGTCAACTAAAGGGATCCCCCCACTCCTGTGCAGATGCAAGCTATCAGGAGTTGCACTTGCAGAAGCAGTGAAGATGGTCTATATGGCACCCCAAAAGCATCTTTCATAGGCACTGTGCTAGTTCATACATGGGCTGCTTGCTTATGGAGCACCTGGGTGATGAGCTGCATCCAGACACATGATGGCTCGTGGACAGGGCTTGAGAATAGGGTCTGTGCTTCCATAATCCCACCAGACACTGCTCTTGGCATATCAGGGTGTTTCTGCTTCTTCTGCGTGTTTCTTTCTAAATAAACATTAGTAAATGAATAAGCACATGTGGACATAAACTAACATCAATTCCTTCTCCCCCAAAATCAATTTAGTCTTCAGCAAGAAAATGTAGGATTAGAAAATAAATTTTGGTTATGATCTTATTGCATTCTAGTTTTACAAATGAACAAGTCCTTGGGTATCACCTGGTTCAATCTCTTTCATTGTACAGAGGCAGAAACTGAGGTCTGTAGAGGCTGGTTACCTCGCCCTCAGCTGTGCAGCTCAGTAACAAAGGTCAACGAAACCAGGCAAATATATTCCTTTGTGTTTCATGCTTCATTTCTTCTGAGTATAAATTTTCAGGACCCACCAGGAAAATCAAGAGAGAATATAGCTGAGTCATGAGAAAATAAGTTCTAGGAGATGGAAAGGTGCTTTAGCATCCCAAAGATGACACTCCTCAAAATTTATTCCCAAATAAAAGCACAGTTAGATAAACAGGAGTCCATCACAGGCTTCAGTTTTATCAAATAATGGAAACACATCCCTAAGTGTTTGAGGTACCTGCTATGCTGAAACCACTAAGCACAGTCAGTATGGACTGGTTTCAAGTCAATTGCATGGGGAAAATGTGACACCTGGAATTTCAAACTTGCAAGGGTGAATCAGTAGGCCATTCCTTTCAGGTTAAAATAGATCGTGGGTCAAATGATCCTGCTGGTCAAGTTTGATAGTTCAGCTCTGCTCCATCAAACATAAACACTGGCAAAAAAGAAAGCACACAGCACCTGGGAGGTATGATTTTGATCTGACAGAGAGAATGGGATATTTGCTACTTTGAACTACTAGGAACTACTCTATGGAGCAACAACTCTGCCAGCAAACTCATTGTTAAAAGTTACCAATTCAGTCTTTGGGGAAATCTTTTTAATGGGATCCCATTAAAGTTAGATCCCAGCTCTTACTACAGAAGTCAGTAGCAAACTGGGATTCACCTTACCGAAATTTTTCTAGAATGCATCTCTTCATTAGTGAAGGGCTTTCTGTAAAGAGGAAAAGGGAACTGCTTAGTACAGAGAGAAGGAAAGGTACCAGTTCCCAGTCATTATAAGAACTCCCTGTCACTGTCCTTACCCCCTCATCCAGCAGTAAGAAGTCAATACATTCCTGCAAGCTTCACATCCACAGAGCCACAACCTAACATCCTACCCACTAGTTGTTGCCAATCAGAGACTGATACCATGGAAAACTCATCACTCAGCCTGGCAAAGGCAAACACTCCCAAAATTCCTGGACATGTGAAGGGAGGGAAACAATCGTCAATTTTCATTCAATGTAATGAGATCATTTTGACATTGATGAACATCACCGGGGAGAGATCAGGATCTGCACCTTGTGGTGAGGCATGTGGGGGCAGTTGTGCAAACAGCCTGAGACAGGCCTCATCCAGGAGCAGGGCCAGGCTCAGTCAGAGCTAATTCAAGGTCAAAGAACCTATCTCTGGTTCATCCTGGCAAACTTCCAGCAAACAGTGGGACAGAGATGGTTTCAGATGAGTGCATAGCTGGATGGCCACCATAGCACCATCAGAGAAGCTCCCCAGTATTCAGCTGCAAGTCAAAATTGAGCCAAAATTCAAGGAGGCTGAGTTAAGAGGAGCAACTACCACTACCTTTCAAGTCACCCCTGGTGCTTTTCGCAAGTCAGTCTAAACATACCCCACACAAAGGTCAATGCTCAGTCTCACCGAGACACATATTTGGATTTTGCTTTTACCCCAAATGGACCTTTGAGGGAATCTCTAATGCCCTAAACACCCAGAGACTCAAGAAAGCAGGACAAGCTGATAGTGATAAGCATTCCATGCAAGATGTGCCATACACTCTAGATGTGACCCCAAACAGGGACATACACACACACACACACACACACACACACACAGAGACACATTTATTATGTGAACAAATAGACTTACTCCCTAAACAATAAATGTAAATTATATTTGGATGCTATTATGGGCAGCATTGTCTTCCTTTCTTATCCTGTTCCACAATTCCCAAATTCTCTCTGAAAAATGTTATCAAAATAATCACAATAATGGAACATATCATCCCAATGCAGGTGGAATCCTAGGTACTCTCTGAAATGGGAGAGAGGAAAACAATTTTTTCACTGTATGTCAACTAGAATGTCATCTGACATTCTATGTGAGTTAGCTCACTCTGAAGGTACATTTTGGGAGTTGAACATATACTCAGTAGTTCTGAATCCTGAGACTACAAAGCTAGTAAAGGCATCATGTCTTGTGAGGAGGAGAGACAGAAATGGACAATGTATAAAGATTATCAGCAGTTAAAGAATTACAAAATTAAATCAAATCATCTCTAAGGTCCTTTTTAGTCTAAACACTTCATGAATTGAATGCAAGGAAAAGACTGTTCTAACAGAGGAGAAAGCCAAAATGCTGCTTAGGAGACAGAGGAAGGAGAGATTAATTTAGATTATGGTCAGGGGAAGCAGGACTGCCAATGGTTTCCTACAGAAGACTGCAGAGATATTGGAGCTGAATTTTAAAGGATGAGTATGATAAAATAAATAGACATGGAAGGAGAGGTGTGCAGGTAAAAATGTAGAGTAAGACCCGTGAGTAGAGAAGCCTGACACCATTCAGGAAACAAACAGCAAGTAACTAATTAGCAAGCCTTCCCCAGGCAGGCCCCGGTGTTCATAATGTGTGTGTAGAGAATGTTTGCATGAGCAAGATTCCTGCTGTCAACGCCCATCTAGAAGGGATGAGAAGAAGCTGTGTGTTCCCTGATAACCAGGATCTGATCTGTCTGTATTACTGCCTCACACCTGACTTATCAGTAAAGGGGGAAGGCACACCCACAGTGATACGTAGACAGAATTCTACACAGAGCACTCAGGTCACTGGACTCCTGGCAGAAGCTTCCTGGGTGTGTTTAAGAGTATGAGCTGGAGATCGTGGGTGGGAGGGGATGTTGATGCAGCAGAACTGACATGAACCAAAGTACTGAGAAAAGTGAAAGATTAGCATATTATGAGAACTTAAGCAAATTAAGAATCCCACTAACACAGCAGTTGCCTGCGCTCCCAAGTTGTTGGTGAGTCACCATCCGGAAGAGTGGGAGAGCACTAGTGCAGCCCCGTCAGCACCCCAGGGGGGCACCAACAAAACAAGAACCTGCCTCACACTGCACAGCGGCACCAGGATTCCGTGATTTGCTAACTCACCAGATGGGTCAGCTGCACTTGGAGTAGCAGGACAGTGATGGTAAAGTGAGGGTAAGAAGCTCACCCCAAGATTCCTCAGTCAGTAGGGGGCAGAGTTGTAATGCAGCTCACATTTCTCCCCAAAGCTCCCCTTCTTCACACACCTACTTCTCCAGTAAGAAGAATAATTAGTGGCTAGTTATGGACCCATCAGCCTTGGGGAAGAATTCCAAAGAGGTGAGCTTCCTAAATGCACATCTCTGTAACACCATGTTACAAAACACAAGATCCATGCCTCCAGCAAGTTCTCACCATGAAGATACCTTTCAGTAAAAATGGTTATTCTCAATTTTAAAGCAAAATACACAGAGCTATGCAAATTAGTTTAAACATGCAAACTGTAGGGTCACTTTCATTCCTGAGCATGGAGGCAGGTAAACCCCAAGGTGATGAGTCAGAGATGGCATAAGACAGACATGTGCTGGCCGCTCACAGTCAGTTGCTTGGCCCAGTGGTGACGTGCATTCTAAAGATCCCCGTCTTGGAGAGCTTGGCTCTAACCAGAGCTCCAAAAGAGAAAGCAGCCACCACCTCTCCCTCCTGACTCCCAAGGAGCCACAGATGTGGCAGGTTGACCGGGTGATAGCAACTTTCCTATTGATGCTAATAATAACTTGCCTCAAACCTGCGGAGCCATCACCCTAGTACAAAGGAACTCCGGTACAGAATGTCACACGTTACATCTACCCATGTGGCATCCAGCCTTGTGAGCTAGAAAATCAGATATAACTTACATGTTACATGAGCAAGTTAAAGCCTAAAACAGGTAGAAAATACAACCCAGACAACATGTTAGAACATGACGGAACTGGATTCAAATCTGTCTTCCTGCTCCCAGCCTTAACCTGCAACATATGATCATCATGACCAGACCACACTCCCGCCCTGCCTCTTAGCCACTCTTTTCCTTCCACTCTAGTTGGGGATGGAGGGACGGGGGGGATCGCCACCAAGAACTAACTATGGACTCAGAGGTTATGATGGCCTTTTTTTTCTGGAAAGAGAAAGTACTTGTTCATCTAAAGTCAGATTATCCAAGATGAGGGCTAAGAGTGTAACTGCATGAGCAAGGAGCACACCTGTTTACACAGCAGTCAGAATTCCACACCTGGCTTTTTGGAGACTTTTCACCTCCACAAAGTGCTTTTTACTCTGCTAGAATCATGGCTCATTCACTAATTAAAGAGTATTACGCACTTCATTGCACACCAGCTAAGAACTTGGAATAAGAAAGCTTATGCAAAGGCATTAGCTCCAGAGATGTACTAGGTATGCTTTATAGAAAAAGGAAAACAGAGAAAAGTCACCCATCTGTGACATCTACTCCCTCACACTTAACTTCTCCATTAAGTCAGCCATGGCGTTAGAGGAAGAAGTCACCCTGCACAGAACAAACCCAGGCAGAGCCTAGAAACAAGCCAAGGAGAAAGGAGGTGCTTCAGAGAAAACAGACGAGCGGGAGAGACCAGTGTGTCAACTTCCCTGAGCACCACCAGCGAGGCTCTCTACACTCTTCTGGTGTGGGATTCAAGAGCAGGTGCACCCCAGCCCCAGGTCTAAAGATACAGGGAGACAAGGAGAGTTGAGGAGGATCATCACTCACTGCCAGTCTTGAAATAAACTTGGCATCACGCTCCCCCTACCACACCCCCTGCCTTGTAGGGGCTCAGCATGACATCTTACTCTTACCAGGGAGTAGAGAAGATTAGCCTCCCACCTAGTCCCCCTCCAGTTTTCCCAGAGTGGATGCACCAAGGGTGCTCGCTGATACCTCTGAACAGCTTGAAGAGCCACCCTTGGGCCTCTTCCGCATTTCAATACTAGGAGAGGCCCTACATTGAGAGTCAGTTCAAGAAGGGACAATCCACCACATCAGTCTTGCACTTGCTGATGATGGTAGACAATGATGTGCCACTCACTGAATAAAGCTTTATCCACAGGCAACTTTACTGCTTGGAAGACAACCTGGAGAGGTCAGAGGTTCAGGCTAGGTTTTATGGCCTGATCTTTGGCCTCTTGGTACTCCAGAAACTCAAATGATGGACTGAGTGCAAAGCAGCAACCCAGAGTGGAAGACCCTTTGCTAATAAATAGAAGTTGGTGATGAATTGAGAGGAAGCCACTAGTTGGACATGCGGTTATGCAGATGCATGAGAGTGCAGCCCAGGGTCTGCTCCTCACCGCTTCTTCTCCCGGTGGCCCCCTCTTTTTTGCTGTTTCTATGTTCCATGTGTGCTCAGGCAGACAGAGGAACAGCTGAGTGCATTCCGAGCTGCATGGTACAGTGAAGCTGAGCGTTGCCACGGCACTAGAAAGCACGGGTGGGCTACAGGGATGGTTGCAGCCTCCAAGAAGAAGGCATTTTCCCCATCTCTCCCCAGGTCACCTAAGATCTCATCTGTGTGTAACATATTTTAAGATTCTGTTTGCTCCATTTAGAAAGGTGTTCAGCACTGTCGGTCCCTTCCCCCAGCTTGAACTGGCTTCTTTTTTTAACATCCACACACTATTGCTGATTTCTCTGTGCTCTTCTTCACAATGTTTAAAACAGGATAATACAAAACAGCTCCCCCAGGAAATAGCTCTATAGGCTATGAGAAGCAATGCCCCCGGCACTCTGGGCTTTTCCAGAATCAGAAACAGCCAACAGCAAGCACAGAAGCTGCCGACAGAGACTGGTTGTAGCATTAAAAGAAACTCAGTGCAAGAGATGGGTAGGCAGGGATGTGAGAGCGGGTAGGGGATGGGTGCACACAGGAATGGGAGGGCACATCTTAATTAGGCAGAAGGTCCCAGATAAGTACTGATGATGGAGTCTGGTCCCTTTGCAACTGCTGCACCTGCCATATGAACTTAGAATTGCAATTTGGCTGAATTCTGGGATGCAGAAGCCCTCGATTCTCCCTAAGGCAGCTGAGGGAGAAGCAGCAAGACTGACTAGGCTTGTGAGGGTCCCCCAATCCCTGGTGACCCAGGCTTGCCCACAGGCAAGGAGGTACCTGCCGCTGCGGTCTCACTTAGTATGCCTAACAGCCCACGTACTGGGCTAACCGAGGATCCCAGCAGCCGCCCTTTTCCCATCCTTCCTCTCTCTGCCCCTCTGAGAAGCCCCATCCCAAACATGAGCCACATCCCCCTCTGCTTTCCTTCTCTGCTCAGCTCACACTCCTCCAGGTTTTCCAATCCCACAGCTGCATGCCCCCTCCTCACACCACTCCTCTTTCATCCACGCGTTGAGCGATCGCACAGACAGCAAGCCGAGCCTGTGAGTTTCTGCTGAAGCTCCCAGACATGCCAGCCTGGACCGTTCCACCCTCCCAGGCATCTGCTGCCCTCCCAACACACAGCCCTCCACTTGGACCCTCTGCTTTGCCCAAGCTTCCTGTATATCTCTTTGCTTCCTACCCACTCGCGGCAAACAGAGCCCCAGGCTCCCCAGGCTCCCCAAGCTCCCCACCCCCACGCCGCACGGTGCATAGAATCCATACAGACGACTTCCACACCTTCGGAGCATCACCTGCTCCAGCAAAGTCACTGGAACCATGCTGGCTGCCGGGGGGCCCCCACACCCCCATCCTCCGTCAGCTTTAACTCCAGCCCAACCCACAGGATGCAGTGCCTGATGCCACTTCCGAGCAGAGACAGAGAGAAAATGCCACCTCGTCAATGACAAGCTGTTCCAGTCGCACAGCTCAGACACCAACTGCCCTGGACCATGGACAACTCAGGCCTCCTCGCTCGGCTTGGGAGGGCGCCAAGCCACCACTTCTGGAGACGCGAGCCCCAGGCAAAGCCCCCTGCTCACTCCTCACATCTGACCGCACGACCACGCTCCTTTCCAGTGGACAACCAGTTCCAACAACTCTGACCAACTCTCCTGGTGGCCTTCCGCTGAGGCACTGCTCCCTCTCTCCTGCTTCAAAACAAAGGAAGACCCCGAGCCAAGCAGGAGACCACCAGCATGGTGCTTGTCAAGGAAACCAAGCACCAGAAGTGAAGCAGAAAGTGCAGTACTCACTGTGGTGAAGTCTTGGTGCCCACACTCCTGGCCCTTGAACTTGCAGTAGAGCATCATATCCTTCAGATCGTGGCCCACGCGGTGCAAGAACTCCAGCATGCTGAACTGCTTGGGCTTGTAGTGTTTGAAGTTGGCCTTCTGCCGGAGGGCCTCCAGCACCGTGGGGTCGGCCAGGTGCGGGTCCGGGATCTGCAGGTTGACATCCAGCAGGGCCAGCAGCTCCCCCGCATGGTACAGGTCGTTGGTGGTGAGCCTGGAAAACCGAAAACCATTGAGGTTGCAGAGGGTCACTGCAGGGAAGACAAGGCTTTGGGCCACTACCTCATCCACTTTGGTGACGTGCTGGTAGGAGAAGTAGTAGGACACCCTCTCTGAGCTCTCCACCAGCAGCAGGCCCAGGGAGCCCACGAAGGCTACAGCCCAGAGCACGCGCCGGATGGTCAGCGGCCCGTACACGAAGATGTGGCGGATCCCATGCAGGGTGGAGGTGTTGGCGAAGATCTGGAGGCTAGAGGGCTGCAGGCTGCCCTCACTGGGGCTCTCCTTGAGGTCCATGGGGACCCTCTGCAGCTCCGCAACTGGCTTCAGGTTGATCAGATTTCAGGGGAAGAGTTCCCCGTCCTCAGGCTCCGCTTAAACCTTGACGTTCAAAGGAGAGAAGGCAAGACAAGCATCAGGCCAGGCGCAGTGAGTTTATCCTGAGAGCCCAGCCGCACGCTGACAGGGGTGAGTGTTTATATAAAACCCATTCAAACTCTAGCTCCTGATTTTTTCCAGGCGATAAGGAGGGCTGGTTTTATTTAGGGAGACACCAAGGTGATGTGGAAGAGATGTGGGTGGGAAGGGAGAGCTTAGCCAATGGAAATAAAGTCCTCCCCCCTACACACGCCACTAGAGACAAGATTAAAAGCGAGAGCGAGGGAGAAAATGCTTAAAACAAGTCGCTCGGCAGCTCGGAGCCTGTTAACCAGTGCATAATGCCCCGTGTTAAGCATCCTCGGATGTCAGGGCGGCCACGCTGATGCACTGCAGGCGGGCGCAGCGCAGGGACTGAGGCTTCAACCGCGGCCGCCGCTCCGTTCCTCTCCCGGCGCTGTTTTGGACTCCGGATTCCGTTTCTCACCGCGGCCTCCGTCCCTCCTCTCCTCCTCCTCCTCTTCCTCCTCCTCCTCCAGGCCCCCTGTTTTGGGCAGAATTCCAAATGCCGGCAGCAGCGGCTAGCGCCTGGGAGAGGAGGCAGCGAGCTGGCTGCCGCGGAAAGGCGAGGACCAACCGGGAGGCTGGGAAGGATGTGGGGTTCGACCCGGACTCGGCTCTTCCCTGCTTCCCCGGAAGAAAAGTGAGACCCCGAGGGCGTGGAGCGAGCGCCTCCCTCACCCCTCCTCCACCAGGCTATTGGGGCTTCCCAGGGCTGGGAGAGAGGGCTGGCAGAGCCTGGGGACCCTGTGGACCCTGTGAAAGTTTCTCTGTCGCCTTTTTTTTTTTTTTTTTTTGAAAGAGCTACTGGGATCCTCGCCCCCAGAACGAAACCTGGGAGAGAAGAGGTGACACCCCGCCCCCACGGATCGTAGGAAGGCTCTTGATCAACTCCCAGGAGGCAGTTTGGGGGGTGGGGTGGAGGGGACGTTGCTTTGGGCCACTGTTGCCTCTTGGGGCACCCTCACTCTGGGGTCTCCTGAAGCCCGGGAGGGGATGAAGTTGGGAAGGTTTGCAGTTTTCTCAAAGCACAGTGCCCCTAGCTGCGCTGCCCTGCTGGTGAAAGAGGGGGACATTCCAGGGATGGGGGAACCACCTCCTGAGACAGAAGAGCCAGAGGCCACTAGGAACCCCAGAGTAAAAGCAACAAGTAGCCCCCACTCCCAAGAGCTGTCAAGAGATTCTGTATTCTGAAAAAGAAAGACATCTGTGGTTTCAGGTAGGGCTGACTGCATTGTAGGGTGAGGGGGTGGGGTGTGTGTGTGTGTGTGTTGTAGGGTATGTGTGTGCATGTGTGTTTTCTGCCCCAGGATTCACCAGATGGAAGCACAGCTGGAGCTATAGGTGGGAACAAAGGACTGAGGTTTTAGTTGCTTCCCCTCTTTTTTCCTGAAAATCCACTGGAAATCAGCCCCTGCTGGCTGGAGGGTATGGCTTGCCCCAGTGCCCAGGTGCAGATCACTGGAACCCATAGACTAAAGGATGCTAAATCCTCATCAGGAGGGAAGGAACAGAAAGTTCCAGTGGCCAATCCAGTGGCACACTTTTGAGCTAGGGCAGCTCCACATGGAGATGCACTTTGAGCCAGCTGGGTGTCCCAGCGCACACTCCTTGGCAGTGTGGGGACTGTCTCTCCTGTTTTGCATTGACTCTGAAATGTTTCTCTATCCCATCTGCCTTCTCACTAGACCAGATCCAAACTGAGAATAGTGACTAGATGCACCATGAGGCTACATGCAACCTTTAAGTTGGCAATTTATTGATCCTGGGAGCTGGAGGAGAGGAGCCTCAGGAGGAGACACAAAGACAGTCACTGGTCAGTCTCCTACATGTGCCTCCCCAGAGGTCCCAGATCCAGCCTATAGGGTTGCCAGAGAAGACACGGGGTTTTTGAAATGGGGACCACCATTAACTAAGATGTCAGCACCTGTGTGAGTTGGTCTTTCTATTTAAATCACTTAACCCTTTTCACCACCCTGACAGGTGTGGGCTGTTATTGCCTCTATAATACAGATGGGGAAACTGAAGTTTTCAATGCAAGTATTCTAACTGAGTGACATAGCTACTAAGTGCCAGATCTGGGACCTGAACTCAGAGATGTGTGTCTCCAAAACAGGTTCAAACAGAAGCTCCTTCCCAAATCAACATTTCCACTGTACCCCCACTCCCAAACTGAATACACATGCTCAGACTTGCCATGTCAGGCTTCCCATACATAAGGCAGTCTCACTCCTCCTCCCCACTACACCACAGCCTGCTTGTCCATCTCAAGACACTTCATATGAGAAAATGTCCCCCAGGAATCTTTCTAACCTTTGCTCAGCAGCCTGTTTAACAAATGTTTTGAATTTGAACTCTTCACCAACTACCTACATCGGTCTGGGGAAACAAATGGGGATGAAACATAGTTCCTACCCTTGATAAGTCAGTGTCCAGTGGGGGTGAAGGCAATGTCAGTTTCCAAATTGACAGGTCAACAGAGGGTCACATTCTCTCCCTGACCTTCACCACTCCACCCCTCTTACAGCTTTACATACCACTTCCTGCTTCAGCAGGGTGCCCTGAGAGGCCAGCACAGGGTTTCAGTAGGTGTGAAGGTGGCTCCTTTCCTGCAGCTGATTGCACTGGCAGCAGATGCAACAGCTCAGGCGCACTGGAGAGAGAACACAGAGATAATGCTTCCCAGGGTAATTTTTCTCATCAAGAGCCCCATGATCAGACCCATTGATTTATTAAGTCCCCTAAATTGAGGGCTGGTTTGCTCAGGATGTTCATTTGTATCCTTATGTGATTTAATGAAGGTGACACACTAGTAGACTCATTGGGGATAAACACAATGAACACGTAACCTTTGTTTGTGTTTGGATAATGGCACAGGTGTCTCTGTGAGGCAGTGATAATGTCCAAGGCCATCTTATTTTAGAGATCAGGTTTTCTCATTAGAGATATTCCAATTTCAGTGAGGACAGGCTTTGTAGGTCATCGTTGAGGTTTGCCAGGCAAATCTAGTGAAGGCTTCTGTGTATGTATGCTCTAATATCCTCGGGCTGGTGGGGATCACAGAGATGAGGACCAAATGATGCTGGTGGAAAATAGAACATGTTCTCCCAGGCTTGCAGAGAGGAAGGTGGACAGCATTAGAACTTAATCAGGTTGAGTATGCAGTGCACGTTGGCCAGAGGAGGTACTGCAGGTGTGAGGAGACAGACAGGGGGATGAGACATGCCAGGCTGGGACTGTGGTGTATGTCAATATGTCACAGGATTGTAGCAGTGAAACAGGGCTATAGGGGGTTATAGCCATCCAAGCACAGTGCCCAGTAGAGGAGGTCTCCCTGTCTATGGGTTCCCCCCCCCCCCATGCACTCAATTGCAAGGCTCAAGAAATGGAGTTTATTTAACACACAGGGCAAACATAGAATTACTAAAGCCACAAGTGGTTGGCTATCTCACCCTAGACTGTGTCCACGGTGTGCAAAAGTCCCAAACAAAGTGGCCACTCAAGATCAAGATGGCACTTCCTGGTCTATGAGGTCCTGGCTAGCAGCCAAGATTCAACTCACTGCAGCTGGAGGTGCTCACAGATGCGCAGGTGGGGGCTGCTGAGATACAGCTGCAGCAGCCCAGCAATAGTCTGAAAGCCAGGATGGGCAGCACTGGACACTAGGCCAGACAGCATCAGAGGCAGCATCGCTGGGAGGTGATGCCTGGGCACAGCCCTCTGAGACATCAGGCAGGGAGGTTTTGGTACTTTTTTTTTCTCCATATGGCAGCAGCAACAGGGGCAGAGGGAATTGTAGCTACCTGGTCACTGTGAGGTCCTTTGGTTTCTCTTTTCAGAGGTCAGTTTGGGAGGATGCTTCTTTCCTCTTCAGAGACCAAGCACAAAATGGGAATCTGGGAGTTGGAAGAGGGGTCTCAAGTTGGTTCCTTCCCTGCCTTATATCCTCTTTCAGGGCCCCACATCCTTGTTAATATTGGACTGGACCATTTTAGGACCAATCAGCCTATTTGTTGCTGAATAATTAATTAATGAACTGATGATCATACTGGTTCATTTAGCTTGCACCTCATTGGTCCATTCTGCAATCCAGGCACAGAATATAAAGAGGCCAGAGCCAGGCTTCCATGTAGAAGAAGGCTGCCAGCAGCCAGCAGGAAACTTCTGCTCCTGCTCTGTGCGCCAAAACCTGCTGGTGCCTAAGGAAGAGGCTGTTATAGGCAACAACTTCTGGCCAGAAGGGGAAACCTCCATGTTTTTCAGTGGCTGCCTCCTGCCCACCCGCTTAGTAGTTGGTGGGAAAATGCCACTTTCAAAACCAGGGTACATTTAGAAACCTCTCTTAGAAGGAAAGGGTCAATATTATATTTCTTCCAATTCTTCGCCAGTTGAAAACTCCAATGAATGATCGCAGACTCCTTTAAACAGTTGCCTTGGACATTATTTAGAACACACAGGACCCAGTGCCACTACATTAAACAAGAATCTGCATTCCAAGGGCATTGAGCATCTGTGGCAATATGCCACCCCATCTGTGCCCATCTATTCTTCTGAATCTACTGAAGAGTGTATTGCTAAAGCTCCTCCCAGGGGCTAGGGCATAAGTTTCTTGATTGCCCGAGAGCATCAGAGCATTGTGAGTCTGAAGGTGGAGAGTGTGAGGACCACCTCAGGCTCTTGCAGAACCTAAATGTTTTTCCATGTATCTTGGACTTCCCATTGTCCTTTGGAGCAGCCCAACTGTCAGTGCAAATGGTTGATGGTTAGAACTATTTGGTAATCACCAGCCAAACTGCTCCAAGTTTCATCCACTAGATACAGTTCACTCCTGTTTCCAGGCATCTGCAGGAATTTCCCCCATTCCCTCCAGACAGGAATTGCCACAGAAATATGGGCAAGGGCATTTGGAGGGTCTACATACCCTACACAGCCTAGAAGCACCAACATTTTCAGAGACGGTGAGATGAGGGACAGGGTTCTATTTGGCTGCCAATGGGCTGTCTCTTAGTCAAAATGGGAACTTGGAGTCAAACAGGTGGGTGGATGGAAGATATTCTCAAACCTCTGGAAAACCCAATGTGAATTTATTTAGAATTTGATTGTAGGAAAGTTTATCCAAAATATCATTGAGTCTTAAAACACAAGAGTAAACAGGATCATAGGTAACTGTGACACTATATTATCTAGTTAACCAAAGACAAATCTTCATAGCAAATCCAGAAAGTTACATAACTTTTAAAGAAGAATAACTTAGTTCATTCAACAGAGAAAACTCAGTTTTCTTCAGTAATCAAAGATCTGATAAAGACAATCTGAAGCACAAAAAATTAGTCTGATAAAACAGAATCTTTGTTTTCTAGGTAGATGACTTAAAAGATAAAAACTTTTTACAATCTTATCAGGAACTGACCAGTAGTCTAAGAAAAGTTTGTCCTTCCAGCAGATGAAAGAAAATTAAGTTTTGGTTTTACATATGTACACTGTGGATATTAAACCTAATCTTTGTTTAAGTCAATTAAGTAGAGTTCCTTTACAAATTAATTTTGGCAATGCCCTCAGGGGGTAGAAAAACAATTAGCAGTATGATTTATATGCAAACATCAGACATTCCAGGATGCTTAAAAAAACACTATTGTGGGATTCAGTTGGTTAAACACTCCCCTCTTCCATCAAATTTACAATTTCTATTTTCTTAGCACCTGTGGATATGTGGAGACCGATGTATGGGTTGGGTTGAAGCTGGGTGTATTTGTCCCAGACTGTCATGAACTGCCATGATGGTATGTAATTGTGGTCTTTTTGATGGAGGGAAAATGTTAAGTGTATGACTATTGTAGAGAACATTCCAGATAAATTAACTTGCAAAAGAAGACATTTAACTCCCTGTTAGATGGCATACCCAGATTTTTGCTGTGGTGAATTCACTCATTTTATGAATAAGTAATGAATGGATGGATGGATTCTCTTTTTGACATTGAAGCTGCTTTTCTGAGATGCAAGGAGGGAGACCCCCTTCCAACTCTGAGGAACCTGGGGCTGGCATGGAGCCTGGAGCCTGGAGCCCAGGAAGGGGAGAGGCACAAAGCATAGCCTCCTACAAACAGTGACAGGCTGAAGGCTTAGGAAGAGATCTACATCAGCTAATGTTAATTTGCTATTTAACATGTGCAAGGTCCATGCTGCTGCCTGCATTCCCTAATTTAAAAAAAAATTTTTTTAAAGACATTCTTTCCTAATATTCAGATGACATTATTACTTCCAACTCAGAGGGCCTCAATGTACAACTTTTCCTCCTGACTTGTCTTTGCCATAAAGAAAGATTAAAGATCAACTATTTTCAATCCCATGTTTCCCAGCCGTTGACTGGTTTATAAATAAACACCCCACACAACAATGATTCTCATTTAGTTGCTTCAGTGTAACTAGCGAATTCTTTGTCTTGTAGGGTTTACCTTAAGTAAAACCAGACAGTTAATGTTAAACTTAATGAGATTTTACTTAAAGTTGCTGTTTTTATTCTTCAGGAGAAAACTGCACAATTCCATCCACATATAGTGAAAGCCAGGGTCTTGGATGCCAGTTGATCTGAACCCTGAAATGGATTTAACTCACTGTGTGGAACCTCAGAAAGCCAGGTGCCATCTCTGGGCTGTTACCTCATCTGAGCTAAATCACTGCTGAGGCCTCCTCCTGTACCAGCTTTCTAAATGGCTACAGTTTGACATGAGCCTTGACCAAATCATAAATGCCTAGCTAATGGGATAAAAATGAGTTAGAATCTGGGATTCTGATCATTAACCTATGTCACCATCTGCTGGAACAGGATAATGACAGGGCCAGGTGAATTCAAATCACCCAACACTTGTTATACATGCAAATTCCTGCTCCATACCCACTCTCATCCCCTGTGCCCTGCTGAATCAGAACTCTCCAGGATTGGAGACTGGCAGGTCTTCTCTCTTATGGAGTAATGGAAGGCGCAACAATACCTACCAGAACCAATCACACATCAGAAGTGTTTCCTATCTGTTAGACAGGCCATGCTGGTTCCTGTAGTTTGGCACTTGCACCCCCTTCTGCAAGATCTGTAAAGATCTAATGTGAAAGGTCCCCACGCCTGCTTCATCTCCTATGGTGCCTGCTCAGAGAGGCCTTGGCTGCCTCCCATCTCCACCCTCATCGCTAGCCCATCACGTTTCTCTTCTTCCACACTTGTCGTTTTCTGAAATTGGTCTCATCTCTTTGTGAAGTATCTGTTGTCCCCTTCTCCTCAACCCCACCCTGGCAGACCCTGCCAGGCATGTTGGAGGCTGTACCCCAACACGAGGCAGATGGAAGATGCTCAGAAATACAAAAATCTGTAAATAAATGAACACAGAATGAATGTTCTCTCCAAAGCTGAGACTTCTTTTCTGGGATGAAAGAACGGGGACCCTCTTCCAATCTCAGGGAAGCTAGGGCCTGCTCTAAGCTGATTCCCGAAGAGGTGAGGAGCTCCTCATGCCTCCCAATCCTGTCCTCTGTTTCTCCAGCACTGGGGGGACCTAGACACAGATGCAGACCTCCTGGATGCAGCAAAGAGCTGTGTGCCTGGGGATGGAGGTGTGGGTGGGGGTGGGGAACCCCTTGCTTCAGAGACTATGGACCAAGGTCTCCTTAACTTCATTGTCTGCAAATACTGTGAAAGTGGAATCCAGTAAGAACTAAGTGTCGCTTACCTAGCCCATTAAAGGTTTAGTCCATCCTCACTCCTCTTGCCACAGCTTACCTTGACACTTCCTACATAAGCTTCTACTTACATTCCTAATCTCCTAGGATAATGTTTTCATAAAATATAACTTTGACAGTGCATGCTCAATAAGTGCTTGGTAGGGTGAAACAAGGACGTCAATTCACAAAAGGCCTCAGACTCTTCTTTACCATTGATCCAATTTTTTGAAAACCCAAAATTGGACTGTAATATGAGTGCTTGACTCTCAAGATGGTGCCAGTGGGTGACTAGTCTGGATGGGCAGCCAGAGTCGTGTAGAAGTGATACAGTAGGAATTCGGATAGCGCACCATACTGCCCTGGTGGGCGGGGTCTGAGAGAAAGACCTGTGAGAAAAAATGAGATGAGACATACCAGCGTGGGAAAAGGGAGAGGGCAGAAAAGAGGGAGAAAGGCTGGAAGCAGAAGAACGAGAGGTGTGTTGGATGCTGGAATGGCTGGCAAGTAAAGGGGAGTCAGAGTGACGGAGCTGGTCAGTCACACATACACAGTGAGCTGGTGGTAGTGAAGAGCGGTGGTGGGAGAATGGTCGTCAGAGGAATAGGCTGGTGGAGTTTGATGCCCAACTGTGGGCCTGGAGTGACTAGAGGCTGGTGAGGGTAGGCCTGGTGAGTGTGGTAAGGAGAGCAACTTCACAGGAGAGAGAAGTGTGCAGAGAAAAAAAAGTTTGTGTTGTTGGAAAGTGGATGTCACATCAGTACTTGCTGGAAAAGTTTGAAGAACCCTAGAGAAGCTGAGAAGCTCAAAACACTGGAGAGAGAAGCAGCAAAGAAAAGACGGAAAAGAAAGCCTGGATTATTCAAAGAAAGTGCCTGTCTCCGGCTTGGAGGAACCATCTTAGACATGTGTTTTGGGGACTAAAAGTGGTGGCTGTGGTAAGATAACTGGCCACTTGTGTTTTTAAGGACTTTTTGTTTGACTTTTAATATCCCTTGTTAATAAATCTTGTTTAAATTGCATTGTGACTTGCAACTACCTCCCGTGTGCATGTGTAGGTGGGAGAGCCTGGATTTTAAAAGCACTGCTTATTTTCCTTTGGCCTGTTGGTTGGAGGCTTTTGCCCTATTTAGACACAACATCAGTGGAACCAGTGACTTTGTACTGCACCTTATTTTGTTTGCTTTCAGCAAGACGTGTGTACCTATTCCATGCTGTTTGGGTACCTTTTTGCACTTGGTTACTTTTCTATCTCCTCTTCTGCTGGTTGTACTTCAATTTATTAACGCTCCAGCTCTGTGATAAAAATAGAAGAGCATAAGGCCGGAGTCTCCACTGTTGAGAAGCTGACTCCTCACCACACTGTATCCCAAAACCCACCCAGCTGTTCACAAACAACGTCCTTGCCTATATAAAGGAGGGAAGCCTGGTTCAGATCCATCCAGGGTGAAAGAAGGCACCTAGGCCGATAGGCCTAGGTTTCTCCTTTTACTTCATGTCATTTCCTCTCCCCTGGACTGTGAAAGTCCTTCCCATTCACCTCTCTCCCAGCCAACCTCTGCTTTGCAGTCCTCCTCTAAGTGTTCTTTAGTGGGTGTTTTCATCTTTCTGCAGCCTCCTGGAGTCTGCCTTTGGCCTTCTTTCTTGTTTTTTTTCTGTCTCACAATCCCTGTAGCCAAGTTCTGTACATAAAAGGTAGAAAGAACAAAGAGGCCCTGAGGTCAACAGACCACAAGAGGTTTCAACAAAAACTTTATTAGCACCACCTTGACCACAGGTGCTCTGATAGCCCTGGAAGAACCCCAGTTGAAGAGAAATAAGGCTGAAGCTGGTCCTGACTCATTTATGCATGGAACTTCCTCTCCCCCTGGTGGTGACAAAGGTTGCTGATCTTCTAGAATAAGTCCTAGGTGCGGTAACTGGGCAGCTTGGCAAGTTCCACACCTACCTTCACTCATCAATCCTCTCCTGCCTACCCTTCAGCAATGACCCCCCCCTTCACCAGTCACCCACACACCTTTTAAAAGTGCCAGGTTGTATGACACCTATTTGCATTTGGTGAACTTTTCTGTCTCTCCTCTATTGATTTTAATTCAATTTATTAACTCCCTGGCTCTTTTATAAACTACACGAAATAAAAGGAGTAAATTGGAATAAGGGAAAGCTAGCCAGGACTGAGGAAAATAAAAAGGTGCATGTATTTGTGTTTATAACGATGTACATCTTTTTCTTGCCTTTAAGAAAGGCATGTTTCAATGCAGACTCACTACACACACTTGCAGGTGTCCAGCCCCAGAGGAGACTCTACCAGGAGCTAAAGAATACATTGAAAGCATAGGTCCTGCTCCCATGGAACTTTCCATCTCAAGGTGAGACACCAATCATGCTTTTCTATCACTGGCCCTTGACTTGAAGCTCTTTGGCCAGCATTAGTCTCTTTGAGTTTCATAAAGAGAGGAGAGGTCACTGCTTCTGTGAGTTTTAGTGAGCTGAAGGACCCAAGAAGACAGGAGGATCTGGGGCTCAAGTCCTGACTTCCCAGTTCCAGAGTCCTGTCCTTTCCCTCTGACATCATTCAGATCAGGTTCCTCCTCAGACTTTGCTCAGTGAAGTGGAGTGGCAGGACCCCACAGGTCATGACAAGTGAAGCTGACTCAAGGGAAATAAAATCATTGTGGGCTGGAGAGAGCAGAGAACCTCGAGTAAGGATGGCCGGGAGAGGAGCCTACAGGAAGCTAAGACTTGGTCAGAGGCCATAGCCATGTGGTCTTTCCAGACCCTGTGTTCTTGTGTGTGTCACCGAAGAGGCACCAGTGCTGGGGTTTTTGAGAGTACAGAGGAAGGACTGAGCATGGCCACTGTACTTTCCTTCCATCTCTGCATGTACATATATAAATATATGCGTGTTTGCCTTTTCTGTGTTTGATTAGATGTGCAGCATGGCAGGGGTTTGCTGCCTGCTGTCAGCTTTGGTCTGAACATTGATAAAACTATGTGACAGTGTGGGGCCAAGAAGTCAGGACACTATTTCATTGGTCCAGAGACACAGAGGACTCTGCATACTAAAGACAGAGTTTTGGGTGGTAGGCTATTAGGACACATGGCATTGAAATGTCTTGCTAAGCTTGGGTTATCCTCAAGGTGGACACTATGTGCCAATAACCATTCCATTGTGTACCTGAATTTTGTCAGTTAATGAGAGTCCCTCAGCTTTGGCACTGTTAACATGTTGGGCTGATAACTATGTTGGCTTCTCTAGTTACTAGGTGCTGGCTCCAGTACATCACTCACACCAACCATCAATGTCTCCAGATCCCTGGGAGCAAAATCTCTCTCAGTTGAGAACCACTGAGTGCATCCTAATACTGACCAGTAGACAAAAGCTACCCTCATTTTCACCTCATAGTTTACTGTCTCTACTGAAGCACAGCCTGGTTAAAGCATGTGTCCAGGGTCACACTCTAGGAAGAGCCAGGAGTCCGCAAACCTACTTCTATATGTAACTATCTTTACCACACTGCCTGTCACTAAGTGTGTGGCGTTGAGGATATGGGGATGCTATGTAACCTCACGCAAAAATGGACCATGCCTCACTGCAGCCACTTCGGTGTCTAATAACCACACTTCACCCCTTCCTTTGCTCAAGTGACAGAGAACCTTTCCTGTGGATCTCATTTCTATTTAAAAATGAACCCCCAGGGTCAAGACTGATAGGTAGAGATTGAGCAGACAAGCCACCAGGGGCCAGCAGACCCACGCTGATTACTCTACACCCTCCACTAGTCAGAGTGGAGCAGGAGCCATGCCAATGAGGGGGGAGGCAGGAAAGAGACTCAAGAAGAAATAAGTGCAAATCCAGAATGATGGATATTTTAGGGGATAAATTATTATGTGATGGTATGAAAATAGATCAAGGGAAAGCACATGAAATTACAAGCCTGACTGTGTGAAAGACAAGAAAGGTACCTGGAGAGCCTTGGGTACATTTAATTAACTTTGCTGGGAAAACATGGTGAGGCTGTACCTGAAACCAAAATACTCACAGTCTTGCTTAAAGTAACAGTACATGAGGCCTTGGGAGGAAGGGTGCAGAGCTGCCTTGAAAGATCTAGAGGGTAAAGCTGTTAGCTGAACCAGTGCCAGTACTCCAATGTATTGACAGGCAGTGGTTTCTGGGGGCAGATCACCCACTGACATTGAACCATCCCACTATGTTCTCCATGTAGACTGGGAGCTAAAGCTCTGGAAGCAGCTTCTATTTTTTCTGGTGGAGTTATTTTATCCATTTCACAGACAAGGAAACTATGATTGAAGGAGATTGTCCACAGTGTTACTGTTGTTGTAGGGATGAACTTTCAGGGAGGAGAGAAAAAATCCAGGGTCACTGAGCCATACCATTGCCCATGTTCCTTGTGAGGCCACAGAGCACTGTGGTTGAGGGTTCAGGTCCTGGCATCTCCCAGGTTGATAAGTTCTAAGCTCACCACATACTAGTTCTCTGCTTGACGCATTCCATGAAGTATGTGCTATTTATGAGCTTGGTTTGCTCATATTATGAGCTTGGTTTGCTCATCTTCAAAATAAAGGCAATTCCAGTGCCTGTCTCCTAGGGATGATGGGCCTGATGAACTAAGACATGGAAAGCACTAATAAGCATCTAAGAAAAGCTCAGCACCTTTAGTTGCCATTATCAACACCATCTTTATTATGAGTACTATTGTCAAAAGGTAGAATGGAGCTAAACTCTGTGGAGGTGTGAACTTTCTTAGGTCCCTATGCCACCCACCCCATCTTCATGCAAAATGACAGGTGTACAATCACCAGTCAGGCTCTAAACTTGAGCACAGATAACAAAGCAACATCAGTGTTCCTATTCCAGGGTCCATCTCAGTCCATGGACAAGGACTGGGCCCTCACAAACAGCCCCAGGGCACTCGGTTGCCATAGGTGGGGATTTAGGTAGGTCATTTACACCCTTCTAACACTGATTGAGCCTCTCCCTACCCTGAAAAGGCTGTGACTGTATGCTCCCCTCCTCTGTGCACAAAGATCTGCACTTCAAACTGGGTGCCTAAGCCCAGAGAAAGCCTATTACTTCACAGAAGCAGTCTCACTTGACTGTCCTAAGGAACCACAGTCAAGCACTCAGGAAGGGTGCTGGTTGTTTTCATCACCATTCATCTTCACAGACAACAGTCTTGCAGGTACAGGGATGCTTCTCTGACAGGTGCACATCTGATGACCTTGGAAGTCAGTTCCCGTGTTCATGGTTTTAATGGCATAGTGAACATTAGGAAGCAGTGGGTGGGTGGGTCTATGTCAGGTAGTTCCTAATGGGTGTTAAATGTGCTGGAAAAATGGAGCAGGTCTGAGGAGTCTTTTTCTGAACAGGAAATGAGAAATATGGAGAATTATCAACTTCCCTGTCTCAGAATAAAATTTCAATGCCCCACACCCATCACTTGTAACATCACTGATTTTTCTTATAGCACTGATTTCTCTCCTGTATTGTCTGCCTGGAAGATAAGGACTTGTGTTGTCTCCTGGGAGATAGGATCTTGGAATTGTGTTATTTTCATCACTTTCCTAGCACTGAAAACAGCTCCTAACAGATAATAAAGGTTCAGTCAATATTTGTGGAATTAATGAATGAACCTTAAAACAAGCTAAGTGTTTCTTGATTTTCCAAAAGTGCTCTGTGTCTTCTATATAAATAAGGATATTCAATCAGAAATGGAAGAATTTCTTTAGAAATTAATAAAGGCAGGTGCTAGTTTCTGCAGGCCTCTTGATCTTCCCTCCTCACTCTAACAGAATTGTTCCACTAACTATAAGCTCTTTGAGGATACAGAACATGTCCTACTGAGCATTATATTTTCAGAGGCTACCAGAGAGCTTAATATATTGGAGATGTTCAAAACACATTAAGAAAAAAAAAAAAAAAACAGCATAATCGCAAACAGATCTTCCACACACGTTCACCCTTTCATTCAAAGATTCAATCCTAGAGGACAGGCTCTTGGGTACAGTGCAGGTAATTGTGTCCCTGCCCCTTTCAGGCTCAGTCTAGCATGAGCTTTCAACAATTATATGTGCTCTGATATTGCAAGACAGACCGCAGGCCCTTTCAAACAAAACAGAAAGGAGAAAAGGAAATCTGAACAATTGCATTTATGTGTGTCTTACCAAAATGGACCTCAAACCACTAGAAATTTGGTCAAAGCCATTACTGCAAAGCCAATTTGCTTCTAGAGTTACTGCTGTGCTTTTGGAACTTGAGTCACATTTCAGAGAGCACATTAGTTGTTGCAGACACACTACTGAAGGTAGTGGTGTCCTTCCCAGTCCTGATGCCCTCAGCCAAGTGTGGTAGCAGGAAATGGGGTCACAATAATTAACCTCAACGATCTGGTCAGAACTCCTTGCAAAATCATCCCCGTGCACTCAATGTTTCTTTCGGTTGAGTAATCTGAATGTATCTGTTTCCCCAAATATGTCTGCTTTTCTTCTCTTCTCCCCCTGCCTTTTCCCAACCTAGTCCTCATCAATTTATCTTTTTATTTTCTCTCTCCTTTGTTCTGCTTCCCCCTCTCTTTCCCCAACAAGTTCAGCTGGTGATAGTTTTACCAGCATTTTCAGCAGCATCATCTCACGATTATAACTCCCTGGATAAGACCAGAATTTTCCACTTTATAAAGGTTTCTTGACTTGGATTCGTTAGATGTGTTTCATCAATCCCAGTTCTCCATTAACTACATTCTCATCCAAATGAACTTTTGCATCACTCCATGCCTAAGGTTGCTATCAACCTGCCTGCAGCATCCCATCTAGCCAGGCACCAGCATGACTTTGAGAATCAGATCTGGGTTCAAGTACTGTTTTGCAATTTACTGCCATACATAGACCCTTGAAAATCCCATCTGTAAAATGAGGATGACAGTGTTTACCAGGTTTGCAGAAGTAAGTTGGAGAAGTACCTGCCATTTCTCTCAGAAGTCTCGGTTTCAGTGAGCATTAATTCCATTCCCTCCACTAGTGGGCATTAATTCTACTCATATTCCATTTATGATGTATCCCCCCCATTCAGCAAAAATTCCCTGATATCTAAATACAAATGTGCCTCATATAACTGGTATGGTCTATTTTACCAGTTTGGAGTATAATTATAGCCAGGTGTTTCTCTTAAAAGAATCACTCAAGTTTATTCATCTAATGAGCATGAAGTTCATAATCTTCCTCTGTCAGCATTATTTTATTTCCCTCTATCTACAGTTGCATCATTTAGCCAAGAGCTTCCAAGTCTTTTATCAATATGCCAGACTTCCCAGAATATAAGTGTAATTGCTTCTCATCACCATAGGAGGTCACTATTGAAGAATGATCTGTTGTTCAGAGACATCATCTCATCATAACCCAAGACTGGCACAGGTATGTAACCATGCTGCAATGGGAAGCTGCACTGAGGCCAAGGGTATAGTCCCCATAGTTTACAAGCATACATGCTCAGTTGTTATCCCTAGGTCTGTACACCATTCAGAGGAAGCATGATTTCAGGCTCATTTACACACTGAGCTTCAAGAGGTCTTCTTGACCTATCCACGTGACCCCTTCTCTCTACAAATTTTGTGATAGCACCACCCTCCACCCTGCCAATTTCCCTCATCACATGTCTCTAAAACCAGAGTTGCTGCCTCAACCCCATTCTAGTCTTTGAATTGGTCCACATTTTCACATATTCCCTATGCCTACACAGCAAGAAAAGAGATAACTTCTGCTAAATCCCCATACAGTCTAACAGCTTCCCTCCAACAAAACCACAGAATCCTGCTGCTCCTTCCTAAGGGAAAATACGTGTGTCATGACTGTTGGTATGTTTTCCTTCAGAGCAGTACCACGAGCTTTATCCCTAAACAACTGTAGTTGTGTATGATCAGGACCCAAGTCTTAATTTTTTAAAGCTATAAAACAAATCAAGCAAATAAACCCTGAAGAGTTTATAACCCACAGAAGACATCTATGTGGGTTATAGTCCTAGTTCTAGTCCCTTAGTCAAATCCTACTCCATGAGGAATGCCCCAAAGAAACAGAGAAAGATCAGGTACCCATGAAAATTAAGAAGCGGATGACCACAGAGCCAGGGGACAGTACCCTGTAGCTGTTTGAGGCTATCTTAGCCCCACTAGGAGAAGTTCCAATTTCCAAATCAGCCACCCCACCCCTCCCCTGCCTTCACATATTGTATATAAATGTGGAAGAAGCAAAGAAACTGATACCCAAAACAATCAGCTCCCACCCCCCAACCCCCTCCACTCCACTGCCTACCTTCTAGTTAATTCCCTATGAAATCAAAGCCTGAGGCAATTCACCCTAAACTGTGTTCTCTGTCTTTGCTTCCTTTCCAAGAAAATCTAGCATGGCACAGCCATGATGAACAGCCAGACGCAGGGCTGAAAGGGGAGGGATAGCAGGCTTAGAATAAATAAAATGGGTGAAGCTGAGCAACTGTTAAAACATGAGGAAATCGCTGCCAGCAGTTTAGACTCTTGGCTTGACTCATATTTTAACCTTGAATACAGTTTTCAAAAATCATTAAGTCCCCAAAGCCTTCATCTCTAGCAGTGATTAGCCATGATACAGTAAGCAGGAAGTTAATATATTTATGTATAAGGAGGCATGTCATGCATGAAAAAGCTATTCATTCTGCATTACTTACTGTTTGCCTACTGCCTACTCAGTTACAGGCATCATGCTGAGCCTGGGACATAGAGAATACACAGCAGCAAGGAGCTTACAGTCTAATAGCAGGTGAGGACAAAGCTCTTAAGGAGTATGCTGAACTCTCCCACTACTCCAGCAGCAGTTCAATGAAACTCAAGAAGCTTCCTTTTGGTGTGGAAATTTCAGGGAAACATCTGGAAGTAAGGATGGAGAAGCTGATTCTCCAGTTTCCTCAGGCAACCCTGGGACATATTCTTCCTTTGCCCTTCCCAGTGAAGTTTTCCAGTATCCTCATTTACTGGTCACCAAGTTTTTGCTCCTGCTCTATCCCAGGCTCAGAATGAAACAAGTCAGTTCTGCTTTATCATGAGCTAGCACTCATGATGAGCTAGCACCCTTGGAATAGTGCTAAAAGTGGAACAGAAACAAGAAAGAGGTCCCTGATGATTATACAACAGCATTTGTTGCCTGCAGCATGATCATGTGGAACAGCAGTGGACAAGGCATGGAGATATCTCTGGGTTCTTGACCTACTCATCCCCTTGTTATTGAGCAAGAGAAAGGCTTTCCAACTTTAAAACTCAAAGATCATCTGCCTGCTTCTCCCAGGCAGATTCAAAGCCTAATCTCCTGCAGATGAATGCCTTTCTCACAGAGCAGTCACCTTTGTTATGCAGATTCTAGCCACCACCTTTCAGCTCCCTGCCTTGGAGATTGCAGGAAAAAAAAAAAAATTCAAAATCTGCGGTTTACAACTTGCTAGCTTGACTCAATTTACCTTTTTCAGTTCCTGCAGCCTGAAGACATCCAAAATTATTGGTTCTTACCACTATCCCCCCTTATTATATTTTCCAAAGTCAAAACAAGACTCTTAAAATGCAGACTAATTTATTACTAAACAAAATGATTTCCTAAGTATTTACCACAGGAAGAAACATAAGAAAAGTAGAACCTCAAAGCAGAAACACAGGAGTGAAGGTGGCCAGGAGGGAAATTGTGGGCTGACCTCCAGGGGACCTGGCTTAGCCTGGTCTCCCATTCTCCATATCCTGGAGCAGCTGGCTGCCTGTATGGGATCTTCTGAGATCTCTCTGGTCTCTGAGACTCAGGGAGAGAAGGAATAGGCTGGGGAGCTTGGTGGGAGAGAATCCCAGAGGGGGGGCAAGGACTTGGTCTTTGCAAGGCACACTGCAGGGACCCTCCTCTCCATGTTTTTCTAACAACTGGAAATGCCTCTCTTTGTACTGTGAGTTAATCCCCAGCTCCCTTATCATACATTTAAACTGTTTGCCTAACTGTCCAGCTCTTAATTAGCTGTGTAATTGGATATCAAGAGATGATGTGTAAATGAGCAGATAGTTCCCAAACTTCATTTTCCTTATGACTTCCAACATCCTCCACAGATGCTGAGGCTCAAATCATGTATGTTACTCTGCAATCATTCCCTTCCTCACCTTGTTTCCTAATCCTCAGGCTTGAGAGTCAAAGACATGGGGTGTTTGTTAGAAGCACCAAGTGGCAAAGAGCCATCACCCACAGCTCAGCAAAAGATAAGCACAAGTAAGAGAAACAGGTATGCAGACCTGCCAGGAGCCTGTTAGAGTCAACTTGGTGTTTAGCTGGAGCCTAGAATTCAATCCCTACACTGATTCTTTTAGAGTTGCAAAGTTCTAGCTTCCCAGTGTGGTAAGAAATTCAAGTTCTCTACTCCAAGGGTATTATAGAGCCAAGTGTCTGAGAGCGCTCCACTACCTTGTCCAGACAATTCTAGGTTCACCAAGAAGGCGCCCCCTTCTCCTTTTCACTGGACATCAGAGTCCCATCATCGACCAGAAGAAATGTCTTCTGTGTGTCCTCAGGACACAGTTGCCTGTCTTCACTCACATACATCTGGGGTCCTCATTTTGCAGGAAAGACATAGGTGGAACTTGCTTAGAGTCATACAGTTGATATAACTTAACCATAAGTGTTTTATATGAGAGTTTGACCCCCAAACCTGCTTGCAGATTTTGGGGTCCCCATTGCTTGGTGGGAGAGAATAGCAGAGAATGGGTGGAAGTTGGAAGACATGGGATAGGGATAAAATTATACTAGAGGAAAAAATGTTACTCTTCTGCAATATTTTCTTGAATTTCCTTTCTTGGCTGAGAGCATGTATTATTTATTCCTCACACACAGAAGTCTGCAGTCATAATAAAGGTCAGAAGGGGAGGAGAAAGTTATCTAAATCCACAGCTGTATTCAGGTGCGTTTAGACATATTGAGTGTAATGGAATCCATCTGGGAACAAAATGAAGATGTGGGCTTCGGTGTTTCTTCTTTCCTTCTTCCATTATTTTTCTATACAAAAAAACTTACAAGCAAATCTGTACCATCCCCTCCCCAAACTCATTCTCCTTCCTTCCTGGCCTGAGGTTATCACAGTGCTGTTTTCATGCATAAATCAGGGAACCCAGAATGAACTCTTATGAACCCTGTGCATTCTGGTATAAGCTTTCTCATCTCTGATTTTCTGATCCTGCTGGACAACTTCGATTTTCTCTTTTGAAATCCTCAAAAATGCTCACTTTAATTAAAACAATACATGCTCTGTAGCATTTGGAAGGAAACTGGAGATATAGAGGCATAAAATTAGAGGACAGAGTGCCCTGTGCCTCTGCCAGAATACTGTCATGGCTACTGACCTTTTCACCCTTCTCAGGTGACAGTCTTGACCTGATTTTCAGTCATGTTTGACCACAATGAGCCAGAAGCTGATCTGTCTGCATGGCAGTGGGGGGTAGAGGGGTGACGTCAGAAGGCAGAAGCTTGTATGAAAGATGCCTGAATAGGTTCTGAAAAGAATCATCCATTCTTCCTATTACATGAAAAAGATGAGATGAGTCTGGTTCAAGGAAGAGGTCCAGAAGATTTTTATTCCACTTTAATTCCTGATATCACATTAAAAAAAAACCAAAAGATAGAATATTGTTTTAATTGGTGGAGCAAGGAAATTGCCAAGAGCCTCTAAAACACAAGTTATGGATTATATCCACCTCATACTTTCATATAGAGGTGAGGGAAATGGTGGAAGATCAAACATCCTGCCTCAAATATCTGATAGGATGAAAATCCTCCCCCCCACCCCCCGCAAGTGTCCTTGTCCTGTAATTAATATCCAGGGAAGCTCTATATAGAGCTTGTCTGAGCATCTTCAAGCTATGCGAGAGACAGACAGACAGGACAGGAATGAATTCCCATCTATGGATTGAGATGGATCAGGGATGATGATGGCAACATGTATTTTCAGATTTGCAGCTAATGGCTAACTGATAAAATAATGAAATAAAAAACAAGATGGCCATGAGAGAAGAAAGAAGAGGGAAAAGGAAGAAGAAAAATAAAGTTTTGTTTTAGGGATAGAAAAATCATTATACTTGAATATCTTGTTTGTGCCAAGCACTGCAGAGTAATTTAACTATATATATGATTTTATTTCATTCCCTGAGTAGTACGAGGTAGAAACTATTGTCTTTATTTCTTTATCTTACTTAAAATTAACTTGAGGTTATAGATGTTAAGTAATTCTAATAAGGTTAAACAGCTATAATAGACATTTAAGTCAGGTGTTCTGATGTCAAAGATCATGTTCCTACTAATATCATCACCACCACCATCACTACCACTGTCATCATCATCATCATCATCATCACAGTCATCATCACCACCATTACTGTTCTTATAACCATCACCACCATAATCACCATTATTAGTACCATCACAGCCACCACCATCATCACTACCATTATCATTACGATAACCATCACCACCATTATCATCATCATCATCATTATTATCATCACTACCATCATCATCACACCATCATTCTTCATCTTCATCATTTCTGACATACATTTATTCATATATGTCATTACTGTGTATATGAATATTTTTAATTCATCATGTTATTACAGCAACCCCATTTATATTTAGGAAAATGGAGCTCAGTAAAAACTAAACATTCCCTATACCACAGCACTGGTGGATGGTAAGCACAGACCACTGATACCTTACATTTAGCAAGCTGACCTTCTGCTTCCTACTACTTCCAGGTAAACTAGTGCCCCCACTTTTTGGCTAACATATCATCTTTCCTTTTTTAGACTTGGCCTCTTTACTCATCAAATGAGCAGTTGTGTTAAATGATTCAAGATTTCTTGCCAATCTGATCTGACAAGCTAATTTCAGAGCAGAAGTGGGTGGGGGGAATGTTTTGGTTTGGGGTTTGTATTTCTGAAAGAACCTGTCTTCTATCTTCCCAAGAGAGCAGCAGTAACTATATAGACGGATACAGGACAAAAGGACCTAAAAATCCCATAAAATGAAATCACACGGTAAAATGTGGTTATTCTAAGGAAGAAAATAAAACTGGCATTTTGAAGTGCTTGTCACACAGCTACCAATCAGAGGTACATCCAAGCATACTTGCAGAGTATCTGCTCTATTCAAAATAATGATCCAAATGAACAATATAAAGCTTAGCACAATGGCATCCCATAACATGCACCCAGATGTCCAAGATACCCTCCCTGTACCTACGTGTACTCAATTACTAAGTCACATTAATTTCACCTCTGGAATAATAATGAAGCCATTATTAGTTCCGTTCCATTTCCAGTGGCTTTGTGTAGACTGCTCTTATCACTTCCTGAACATTGTAATGGTCTCCTAACCACCTCTGCACACAATTCCTCCCTCCTTCCTGCTAGTAGAGTGATAATTTTCAACACAAATCTGATCTTGACACTTCATTATTATTATTATCATCTTAAATAATAAAGTAAAACAAAATCATTGTCGTATGTTAAAAATTCATTCACATTCTGACCCTACCTTACAGGTTTCAGCTTCACCTCTCATTCCATCCCTTATATCTCAAGCATGCTGAACCACTCATAATTCTTAAGGATGAATTTCCAAAGTTCCCTGTCTGTTTCCCTTTCACCTAGAATATTCCTTGTCCTTTTCCCCTACTCATGAACTCTGCTGTCTGGAGAACTCCTACTCATGCTCCAAGACCCAGCTCAACTTCAACTTCACTAAGATTTATCAACTTCACTGTGTTTCTCTGCTAGAGTTATCTTACCATAATGCTCTAGCACTAAAATTGAAACATTCTAGATAGCTGATTTTTCATTCACTATTTATATTAATAACTCCCAGAAAAAAGGAGATGCCCTAAAACTCAACAGATGGCACTATATATGGTATGTGTGCATGCTGATATCTATTTAAGAGTAGACTATGCTAGTGGTTTTGCTGAGTGAATAAATACTTGAATGACTTATTCAAATAAATTAAATCAGAAGTCAAGGAGTATCCAATCCAGAATAGTTGAGAAAAATACTTGGTAAGGTCACCTGCCAGAATTTATAAGATTCACTCAAGAAACATGCATAAAATGCTATGTGGCTACAGGGTTTGCCATAAAATTATGCAGAAAACAAAAGAATTATGTGACAGAGACAGTTTCCAAAAGTTGCTGATGGTATGGTGAAGAAATCAATATTCACAGCCATGATATAGTAAAAAAAGAATTCAATATACCACAAATTGAATTATGGGATTAATACACTCCAAATCAAAATTCCAGCGGGGCTTTTTTTTTTTTTTTTTTTAATCTTGACAGAATGAAGTTCATTTGGAAGATCAAAAGCAGACAAGAGCAATCTCAAACAAAGCCCCACCAGGTTTTTGTGTGGTAATTGATAATCTAATACTAAAATTTATGGGAAAATAGAAAGGATCTAGCACTTTCTTTAAGACAATCTTAAGGAAAAGCAATGCTAGAAAGCTTGTATTACCAGATAGCAGGGCCTGGTTTAAGGTTTTCATAATTAAGATAATGTGATATTTACATATGAGTGGATAAACTGATGTCTAGAACAAGATAAACCACAAGCATTTCTCTGCACAGAAGTCACCTGATCTTTGACAGGCAAAGAATCACACTGCCTGCTTGTGCCTGTCTTCTTCCATCCAACTTCAACTTTGGGGGTCCTGATCACAAGCTCCTTATGTTTGTGAGATCTGTTCACATCTTGTTTAATGTAGCAAAAAATTGTTCACACTCACCTTTGTGTATTACTTTCTCATATAATGTGCATCTCCAGTGTAGTAAAGAAAAGATATAATATGATAAAAAAATATTTTAATTATTGTGAGTCAAATAGATAACCACATGTAAAAGCATTTTGACACCCTTCCTCAAACGATTCACAAAAACCAAGCTCAGATGTATTTATATCTAAATATGAAGGTTGAAACTATCAATGTTTTATTTAAAAAAATGTTTGTAATACTGAAAAAGGCAAAGGTTTCCTAAATATGTTAATGGTGCTAGTCATAAAGAAAAAACAGTATATAACTTTTAGTGGTATCATTAAATGATACAATTAAGAGAACCAAAAGGAAACAAAAAAGCAGACAATATTTGAATTATATGTATATGACAATGGACATAAATCTCAAATATATGGAGAATGGTTACAAATCAGTTTCTTTTAAAGCAATCCACTAAAGGGCCACAAAAAACATGAAGAAACAGCTAACCAGCTAGCCAGCAGGGATGTAACAATAAGCAAAGAAACTAAAATAATATATTCAGTGTCATAAGTCATAATGGAAAGAGAAATTCATACCAGCATGGCTAAGTTTTTGAGAGAGAAAACACTAAGTGTTGGCAAAACCATGGGTAACTGGTAGTATTTACCTAATTACTGGTAGGATTATTAATACTACAATTAATTTGTATGACTATTTAGCAGTAACTACAAAAAAAGAACATAGTTTATGACATGGTAGTTTCAATAATCCCAGGAACAAACCAAACTGAACTGCATACATGTATATTTACCCCAATGAACTAAATAAGTAAATAAGTAATAATAAGTAAATAAATTTGGAATAAATAAATAAATTATGGTATAGCCACACAAAGAAATATTATACAACGATGGGCATGAAGAATTTAAACTATATTAAAAAATTTGGATGAATCTAACAAATGTATGGTTGAATGGAACAAGAAAGACACGAAAGGGGCTGGTGTACAACGTTCAAAAACATGCAAAATCAATCTTAAGAAAGTTGAGATAATAGTTACCTTTGGGATTGTAGCTAGATGACATTTGGTGGCAGGTCATTCCTCTGGAATGCAACTAATATTCTGCTTCTTGATCTAGCTGTTGATTAGACTGATGTGAAAATATACCAAGCCATTCACTTTGCCATGTACACTCTTCACATGTAAATTCCAAATTAACACAAAACTTAAAATATATTTAAAATGTCCCTAAGAAAACAAGTGACTGGAGGGATAGAAAAATGAATATGAAAGCATCTTATAAAGCTAAAATTATGCAAAAGTGTGGCATGGACAGAAGACTCATAATATAGTCCAATGGGATATAGAGAAGGCAGAGATACATATACTTTGATACATATAGAAATTACATGACTAAAGTAATATTTTGGATTAATGAGGAAAAAGAGAATTCAACAATAATGCAGGGGCCAGTTTATTAACTAGTTAGAAAAGCCTTGAGTGTATTTCTTAAATCACTGCTAAAATGAAGTCCAGATGAATTCAGCATGAATATACGTATGGTGTGTCTTTAAGTTTTGTCTGCTTATGTTAAAATATTTGCATAGACATAAAATCAAAGCAGTGAAATGAAAATGCAGGTGAGACTATTTGGTAATATTGACAGTTAGGATAAAGGAGAAATTTATATATATATATATATATATATAGAGAGAGAGAGAGAGATGAAAGATAAAGATTATAAGTAAGCATAAATTTATTTTAAGAAAAGATTCCCCATAATGTCATAGGATTGATGCACTTTAATCATAAAGAGCTCTTTCTAAATAACAGTAATTATATAAAACCCAAAAGAAATATATACAAAGTATATAAAATTATATATTCTGCAAAGTGAGAGACAAAAATGTCTAATAAATTCACAAAATTCTTTCATTTCAATATTGCTTAAAGAAATACCAATTAGGATAATAAAGAGATACCACTTTCATATATAAATGGTACTATGATACCACCAAATATTGGTGAAAGAAGATGAAACAGCAGGATTCTAAATTAATACTTCTGTTTGAAAGATAATTCGGTCCAACATCTTAAAATACCTATACTGGCTGATGGGATAATTCCATTGCTAGGATTTATTCCTAATAACATAACCAGAGAAGCAGTCAGAGTTATGTAGAAGATTCATCACAGCAGTACAATTATAAAGAAAGAGTTGAAACAAACTGTATGTGTAAGAATTAAATGCATGAAAATCTTGGGTAAGTAATCATGGGATGGAAAAATATGCAGCCAGTTAAAATTTAAAAAAAAAAACAAAAATTGTCAACACCCGTTTGGGTTTCATAAAAGACTATCAGACCTACCCCTTCCCAAACCCTTCCCCAGTGTTTGGGGATTCTTGGTCACACTCCTCTTTGTCTGAAAACCATTTCAGGGGAAACATTGGAAAGGCCTTCTAGTCATGAGATCTACCAACATGGAGCTTGAAAACCTGGGAGTTGCTGATGCGCAAGGCACTCAATTTGGAACATTTGCCTGAATAGCCAGGGTCTAAAATGTACACTTTGAAAAGAAAACCCAACTTTCCTTAAGTTTCAGAGTTTAATGTTTGTCTTTTTTTCTATTATTAGACCTAATAACATATTACAAATACTAAACAGCCAAGAATTTGCCTTCTAACAACTAACAAATGACATAGGAAAATAAGGTTTGTTAAGGAAAACAAGATGGCACAATATATGTCCATGCACTTGGAGACACACACACAGTCTAAAATGTCTATAGGAAATCAACAGGTTAGTGGGTGCTTTTCCATTTTTTAACGTCTATGCTTTTAAATCATTTAAATCTTGAAAATATGTAGATTTTTTTATTGTAAAGCAGTGAAAGTCTTCATTCTGAAAAGGAGATTATGCAGAAATAAGAATGGCTCTCCATTTCCAGGGGACCCTCCTGGTGGAGGGTTCTGGGTGCTTGCCTGGTGGATGTGGTATGACTACACATCCAAGAGGAAGAGGTGTGAACCCAAACCCCTGAATTATATGCAGTGCTGTAAACCAACATCAACTCAAAAATCAAATAAAACTGAAACAATGGAATTCCTTCTCAAATGATACCCTTACACAGTATCTGAACAAACAAGAGAAGCAACTCTGAGAGTAGGAGGACAAAGTCTTGGACCTGCTTGAATATCTTCCTGCCCACCAGACCCACACCCTCTCTCCAGGCCAGGCTTACAAACCTCAGACACTTCCAATGAATCTCTACGAGTATAGAACTTATTCCTAAAACTCATGTTTCAAATGACTCTTTATTGATAGAGTATTTTGTTGTGTGCTTGTGAGTTTTAAAAGTAGATAATAGTAGATAATAGAAGGATTTTTAGGATCATATCCAATTTTTGGAAACTCTCCACCTATTATATAATCACATATACATCTAAATAAACATAGACACTGAGAACCAGTGGGGAAAAAAATAGAGTGTAAAATCTTGTTATAGCTGAACCTAGAACCAAGTCTCTCACTTTTGTATTTTTGTTCATCTGCATGTTCTAATTTTCCTACAATGAACATCAATTGCTTTTATAATAAGGAAAAATGTAATGTTTTAAGGGCAAGTAGGAGTTGTGAGAATGATTTATTTTAGTTAAAGTCTAACGCTATTTTTCTGCCAGTATAAGATCTAGGTGTACTTGAAAATTATGACTCTCGGTCTAATTACTTTTAAAAAAGTACAACAGTGTTTCACTCAGACATATTATATATACAATAAAGTCCTCAAATCTTAAGTATACAGCTGAACACATTTTCACACACCTATATTCCTGTGACTAATTATGTTTTGTTGTTGCTCCTCCAACTTTTATACCTAACTCTGGAAGCTGTTTTAAATACATAGTTTTATTAAGATAGAACTGATTTAAATGGTTCAGATTAAAAGTGTACATTTTGATCACTTTTAACAGGGAAAGAACAGTCAGTTATTCCTGGATTTCAGTTCTAAATCAGGATGTTTCCTGACCTCAGGTAAATTATTTAATCTCTCTGCACTTCAGTTTTCTCCCCTATGGCTTAATTACTTACCTTGCAGGGTGTTTGAGAAGGCTAAATAAACCACGTGTATAACTATGAAGTACAGTCCCTGGAAAATATTAGGTGCACAATAAATGCTGGATATTATTGTGGTCCTCCTGTTTCCAAATGGGGAGTCTAAGACTCAGAAAGGTTAGAACTTTCCTTTCCTTTCCTTTCCTTTCCTTTCCTTTCCTTTCCTTTCCTTTCCTTTCCTTTCCTTTCCTTTCCTTTCCTTTCCTTTCCTTTC